>CANTUT010000212.1:47500-65000 GCA_947687605.1 Reutealis trisperma | reverse complement strand
TAATGTATATTGTTTGTTGTAAGTTTTTATTTTCTTATTTGAAATTTTTTTAAAATTTCAAGTAAAATATAATTTTAAAAGTATTTGATTTTATAAATATAAATTTAATTTTTATACAAAATAAATGATATTATACAAATTTATGAGAATCTATTACATAAATTTAGATAAATTATAAGTTAGTAGTTAATTCACTAATTTTCATAAATAAAATTTAATATGATTAAATTAATTTTGTAATTTTAAATAGAAGTGAAACCAACACATTATAATAAAGAGAAAAAATTGGACTTTGATAGATAAAAAGAAAAAGATAGGCTAATTTTGTAAATGAATAAAGAAGTTTAGGATATTTTTGCAAAATAAAAAATTAGAAGACAAAAAAATTATTTTCTTTTAGATTTTAGACCATTTGTGTAAAAATTCCATAAAAAAAACATATTCAAAAGACATATCACTAAGGGTGAGTTTTTTTTTGCATAGTAGGACTGGATAGGACAGGACAAATTTAATTTGTCTATTGTCCCATGCCTTTTTTTAATCCTTCCATTTTATAGAGGACTCACTTGTCCAGTGCTTAGAACTAAATTAATAAAAATTTTATTTCTAAATTACCCTCAATAAACATAAAACTTGTTTATTTTCTGAAGTCACAAGATTTGCTCCTCTTTCACTTCTCCTCTATTATCTTGCAGCTTTGTCAATTTGAAACTGCCGCTGCCACCTCTAACGTCACAAGTACCGCCTCATTTAATCCTTTCTCAAACAAGTATTGTTATTTTATTTTCTCTTTTACAAATTCTTCTATTTTATTAGTTTAATTTGTTTTGTGAGTTATATATTGCAAGTGGGTTTGTGAAATTAGATCAGTGAGCTATATTAATTGTGGATCATAATTTAAGTTGTTTGGGTTTGATGATTTGAGGTTTTGTGTAGTCTAATTTATCTATGTGGTTCTCAATTGGAGATGAAGAATAGATTTTTTTTTTTCTAAATCCTTTTGTTAATATGTATAAATATTTGCATTTTTCAATTTTGGGGATTTCATTGGCTGGATTATATTATATAGTATTAATTAATTCTCTTCATATTGGATTCGAAACTAATGGCATTTGTCTTTAAAAAAAAATAGAAAATGGTAGAAATGGAAAAAGTGTAGATTCTCCACTAGGGTTGGTACTGCGTTTAGTCTCAGAGCTCATAAACAAGTCACCTCTCAATTATGGGAGAGCTGGGAAAAATAGAGCCATGGTCATTGCCTTAAATTGCAAACTAATCAATAAGTCAATAAAATTTGAAGCCTTGTTGGTACAAAGTTAGGATTTGGGCTATTCACTATTGTGTTGTTAAGCATTTTAATGGACTTAATAATAATAATAATAGTGATGGTGGTGATAGTTGATATCATAGCTCAAAAAACAGAACTGGATAAGAGTATAGAAGTCATATTCATATTATATTATGTTTTGTCCTATGATAACCAAACATAGAATAGGGCAAAATTTTAGTCTAAACCTAGTTACACCAAACACAGGACAAAATAAATATTTGTCCAGTCATATTTTAATCTGTCTTATCCCATGGTGTCCTATCCAAGCAACCAAATGCAACATAAAGCTCTTAGCTTTAATAAATCAAGGGCCAAGCAAGACTTGGTCCAATAGACATTGGAGATTAACGGGAAAAGAAGATTCTGATTCTATTCTCAATAATTGTAACTAGGTTCTATTTGCGAAAGAAACGCAGACTCTTATCTTCCAAAAGTTCATCAAAGAATTAACATTAAGTAGCTTGTAAGGCAAAGGGTATCAATTCTAACGAAGCTTCAAATCACTCATCTCTTTCCATTAACACTAGTAGTGGGGTTAGGATTGAGGAATTGGGAAAGGAAGATGAAAAAGTTGTTTCTTCATCAAGCTATGGCATCAGTGGCTTGCCCAAAGCCACTGTAGAGCCATGAAGATACTAATGTGGAATTGCCAGTGTTGGGGCGACGCCTGATAGTTCAAGCTTTGAGAGAGCTCATTGGACATCATCGCCCCTTCTTGATGTTTATTTCTTAGACCAAAAAAACCAAGGACTATTTAGAGAAATGGAGACGTAAATAGAGATTTGACTTTTCTGAGTATGTTAATCCAGTAGGGATGGCAATAGGGTTACAGCTTTGGTGGAAGGGACCGTTGAAGTTTCAATTTTGAAGTCGTCCAGTAGCTTCATTCATATAAAATGCTATAAGCCTGATAGAGATAAATCATAGTTTTGCTCCTTTGTTTATGGATCTCCTTATTGCAGTAACAAAGAGGGAATTTTGTTTGAATTTTCTAATTTAAATCCTAGAAGTGATGAAGCGTGGGTTTGTGGTGGCGATTTCAACTTGATTTGGTTTCAATGTGAAAAGGCAGGGGTCAAGATGATGGGATTCAAATGGGTATCTTTAATGACTAGATTAATAGCAACGAATTGATTGATTTGGAGGGTAAAGGATGTATATATACGCGGTATAATAAGCACGAGGGAGAGAAGGGTATAGCCTAATGTCTGGACTGGTGTTTGTGTAATGCTGAATGGCAATTATCTTCTAGGGAGGCTCAAGTGTTCCATGAGACTCTTATTGGTTTAGATCACTGTCCATTAGTCCTTGATACGGATAGGCCTTCGAAGAGAATGGTTCACAGATTCAAATTTGAGTTTAAATGGACGAAATATCCAAAATGGCTCTCTAAGGTTAAAAAAGCATGGGGTAATCGGTTTAGACTGAAGGGATTTAGGATTTTCACCAAAAATTATCTTCTTGTGCTTCTCACCTGCAAAAGTGGAGAAGAAGAGCAGTGAAGAATAAAAGAGAATTGGAAGAGTTGAGATGCAACCCAAATGCTAGTGGTTTTAAAATGTCAAAAAATTATCTTCTCCAAGAACTTGAATCCCAATGGGCTATGGAGGAAAAGCACTGGATACAGAGACCTTGGATTAAATGGCTTCATGAAGTGATTGTAACACAAAGTTCTTTCATGCGTCAGCTATTGAAAGAAGCCTAAGAAACCAAATCCTTCGAATAAAAGACAACAATAGGAGGTGGACTAAATGAGAAAGGGAAGTTCTATCAGTGTTCAAGGAATTTTTCTTGAACCTTTTCAGAGGCTAGTTTCTGATGAAATGAATATGGCATTGCTAGTACCGGTGGAGGATGAGGAGATTAAGAGAGCAGTTTTCAGTGGGAGCTTTAAAAGCTCTAGGATCGAATGGGTTTCCTAGAGTTTTTTACCAAAGAGATTGGCATGATGTTAGGGCTAGTGTTTATTCAGCAATAAAATCTTTCTTTCATACTGGATTGATGCTAGCAAATTTAAATAAGATTAATTTAGTCCTCATCCCCAACGTTCCATTGCCTACCCAGGTAACTCAATTTCGTCCTATATGCTTATGTAATT
This sequence comes from Reutealis trisperma, assembly GCA_947687605.1. Lineage (NCBI taxonomy): Eukaryota > Viridiplantae > Streptophyta > Magnoliopsida > Malpighiales > Euphorbiaceae > Reutealis > Reutealis trisperma. Next base: position 61,572 of record CANTUT010000212.1, on the reverse strand, counting down.
TCATTTATAAAGTTATTTTCTAAGATAATTGTTCTTAGGCTAAAGCCATGGCTCTATTCTTTAATTCATCCTTGCCAAGCTCCTTTCATCCCTCATAGGGTAATTGAGGACTATATATTAATAGTGCATGAATTGGTAAATGCATTCAAAAGGGCGAATTTTAAAAAAAATTAAATTGCATTATTAAACTAGATATTTATAAAGCCTATGATTCAGTAAGTTGGCAGTTTTTACGTGAAGCCCTTTTGAGAATGGGGTTTATGGATGCTTTTGTGAATATCATTTGGCAGTGCATTTCAACGGTGACTTATCAAGTTTTAATGAATGGCGAGGCTTCTAATTCTTTCACTCCATTTAGAGGGTTAAGGTAAGGGATCCATTGTCCCCTTACCTTTTCCTTCCATTTTCTAATAGTCTCTCAAATTTAATTGATGTAGTTGTTCAACAAAGACATATTCAAGGTTCTTAAATCTCTCCAAAGAGTCCATTGTTATCTCATACGTTATTGCTAATGATATGGTGCTCATTGGCAAAGCTACAATGGATGAAGCCCTAAAATTCAAATCTTTTCTGTTTAAATATGAGAAAGATACCGGACAAAAGGTGAACTTCTGTAAGTCCTCACTTCTTTTCAGTCATAATTAGTAGCTGGATAGTAGGCAGCAGCTACAGAAGGTGCTTGGTATGCCACAAAATGAGTGCTTCTGAAAGATATTTAGGTCTTACAACCCAATGGGGACAATTCAAATCACAGATGCTTTCTTTTTTAATAGAAAGTGTAACACAGAAGGCTCAATTATGGAAGCAAAAACTATTATCATTGGGTGGTAGATAGGTGATGATAAAGGCTATTCCCACGTATATTTTTTCATGCTTTAGAGTCCTTCTTGGTGCTTGTAGGAAACTGGCTAGATTGCTGTCCCATTTCTAGCAGGGAAAGATGATCAGAGGAAGGGTGTGGCATTTGAAAAATGGCAAAATTTATCATTGTCTAAGCTCAAAGGGAGGATTTGAATTCCAGAGTTTTCATAATTTCAATTTGGCGTTTGGTCGCTTGTCATGCTTAGAGGCTTGTAACTAACCTAAATTGTCTATGGGCAAAATTGGTGAAGAGCATATATTTACCTTGTAGTGGCTTTTGGCAAGCTATAAAAGGTAGCCGGGCTTCTTGAAGTTGAAGTAGTCTATTGGAAGCTAGGAATCTACTTGAGGAGGGTGCAATGAAAAATATGAAAAATGTAGGTAATGGAAAGGATACACTATTCTGGTTGGATCCTTGGATTCCAGAACTCCAGAACTTTAAAATCTCATCCCCACGGCCTATTGGTAATACAATCATTAGAGTGGTAGATGTAATTGCAGAAAATGGAAGGTGGAATAGAGGCAAGATCCAACATTTGCTCAACTAAAAAGAAGTTGAAGCAATTCTGAGAATTCCTATTGGTGATGAGTCAGAAAGGGATAGGCGGATATGGCATTTGATAAGAAAGGTAATTATTAAGTTAAAATAGCATATCAGCTCTTAGCTCAAAGGGAAGAACTTAATGCTATGATAAACAGACATTCATCATCTTCATCCGTCACATGTACCCTTTAGAAGAACCTGTGGAGTATTAGTTTACCACCTAAGCTATCCATCTTTCTTAAGAAAGCTTGTCATAAAAATCTTCCTTTTAGGTTTCAATTAGCAAAACATAAAATTATTTTCAATCCATTGTGTCAAATTTGTCATAAAACCGTTGAACATATTTTGTTGGGCTATGAATATGCCAAAGTGGCATGGTTTGGAAGCCAATTGGGATTTCAAATTTATCTCTCAACTAACATTTCCTTCGCAGAATGGTGGTGTTCTTGTATGGAAAAAATGCTGGCTTTAGGGCATATGGAAGCAATACAGCAGGTTGCCTTTCTCTGTTGGAATATATGGAAGCAAAGAACCACTTCACGTTTCAAGGAAGGAGTCCTGACCCCTAAATAACAATCAATATAGCACAAAATCAATTACAAGAATTTTTGTTTAGCAGATATTCTCATATTACTACAGATGGCGAAGCAACAAGGTCTTCAAGGCCTTCTCTGCCAACTCAGTTAAGTTAGAGACCACAAAAAGAAGAGTCATATAATTTCGATGCAAGATATGATTATGAGAGGAAAGTTGCAGCTATGGCGGCAATAGCAAGAGATTCTCAGGGTAGAATGTTAGGAGTAGCAACACCTAGAAGCTTGTCATCTCCTTTAGCAGCAGAAGCAAAGGCGCTATCGATTAGCATCGGGTTTGCTATTCGATTAGGATGGTTTAAATGCGTTTTTGAGACTGATTGCAAGCTGTTCGCTTTTTATTGCAACGAAGAAACTTTTGAGCCTCAATGGGCCATTTCTGCTCAGCTTTCCATTGTAAATAGGTTCAAGCACCATTTTGAATTATTTTGTGTTAATTGGGTAGGCAGAGAATGTAATTTTGAAGCACATTGGGTTGCTTCTCTACTGCTTGTAAATAAGTTACCTGTTTCATGGGTTGTAACTAAATCCAAAAGGCTTGTTCATATATTGCTTGAGGATCAGTGTTCATTGCAATGAAAGTTTGTTATTCATGCCAGCAAAAAAAAAAAAAAAAAAAAAAAAAAGACTCAGTCAAAATATGTATTACAATAATTATATTATATCATATCATATTAACTGAAATGTTTATTATTCATATAAGAGATAATCTAGTTAAAGAGAATTTGTGGAGGATACTCTATCTTATTTAGTTATTAATTTGCCATCCATCTTATTTAGTTATTTTATATCAATGATTTTTCTTTTTAGAAGATATTTTAAATAATTATTAGAGTAGAAGTAGACCGGTTCGTAAACCACTACTTCAATTAGTAAAGAAATTGTAAACTGAATAAGCTGGACTTTTAAAAAATTGAACATTTTCCAAACTCAAACTCAACTCATAAACATATTTAAGTAGAAGTAACATGAATATTAGCACCATTAATTCCTGTAAATGCTTTTAAAGGCGACCCGTCTTAGTTTAGCATATGGTACGTCAAGTAAATTTTAATTGGTTCGGAATAAAGAATTTTTCCTTCATGCTGTGGCTATTCTAAAGTTTGAGTACAGCCCATAAATATCCACAATTCTCAAAATCCCAGCCATACCACCCCAACCAGCTCTGGCAACAAATAAGGATAGCAGATAAAAGTTCACAAGCAAATTATGGAAGCGGCTCAATAAATCCAGAAAATATCAGGGGAGGATTGAAGCAGGGAACAAAAGCAAACAACCCAGGTGGGGACTCTGTGTTTTGATGTTGAGAGATTTGTTTATGCTCTATAAAAGCAAACCACCCAGGTGTTAAATGTATGCAATTTGACGTTGAGATATTTGCTTATGCTCTCCCTATAAAAACATGGAGAAGTGCTCTGTTTCTTTCTCCCTTTTTTCTTAGTTTTTTTTTTCCTTCTCTTCTTACTGTTTTGGTTCCCACAATCATGATTGATCATCATTCAATTGCGCTACAATGCGAAACCAAATATTAGGTATTTCAAGAAAACAAAAAATTCACAGTGAACGGTATTTCGAGGGCAAAAAAAAATTCATGGGAACACCAGTTTTTCTTTCTTTTCTTTTTTTTTTTTGCCAAATAAAACAGAGCTGATATAAAATAAATTGATTAACTAATCATCATCGCTATTGTAGTTTTGGCACAGGGACAGGAGTCCAGCACTTGGGCCATTACTTTCTTTTTCTACTTGTTTACTCTCTTCAGTCATAGCTGGCTTGTTATTATCAGAAGTCACAACTGGTTTCTTGATGACAGAAATCCTGACCATTGGAGATGGCAAGTTGCGTTTGGCATCAGTCTGAGTCCCTGAACCACCCGAATTTTCTGTTATCAACAAAGCAGCATGAATTTGTCAGCGTTTCAGGTTGCCATTTGTTAGAATTCCATAGCAAATTCCACATGAATATTTGAAATTTTTGAATAGAATGCATTTCAAATTGAATACCATATTAGATCTTGGTAACAAAAGAGTTCCCATTTTTTTTCCAGCTCAACAAAAAAAAAAAAAAAAAAAAGGAAGGAAGAGGGGTGAGTGGGGGGTGTGTGCGCATTGGAGATGCTATCTTGTGCAGTCAGGAAGGAGATTCTGAGACTCAAATGTAGTGCAATCCTCCATAATATATATATATATATATATATATATATATATATATATATATATATATATATATATATATATATATATATTATAAAAAAAGGAATAAAAGAATAAAATATGAATCTTTTCACTGTGTTGCCTTTCTGTACCCATCCCTTCCCATATATATGCAATGCCATTTGTGCTTGTGTCATAACAGCAATTTGAGAATTTTAGCATTTTTTTCAAGTTTGGCTTCAGTTAACACTAGTGTTAAAGATTATGCATACAAATTATTAGGTATGATTGTATCAATTTTTTGGGTTTCCTTTCAGTCCTTATATCTTCGCAAAACCGGAATTAACCTACAATATGGCCACATTTTTATTTTATTGGATAAGTAGCATTACAGCCAAGAATATATATGTGTGTGTGTGTGTGTGTGTGTGTGCGCACTTCATTACCGTTCTTTTATATTGTAATATTCACTTGCAATAGAAACATTTCAATTTTGTACTATTTAAACAGGAAAGAAGGAAAATATGACATACCACTGTTGTCTGAGCCATCTAAAACATTGCCCTTCATTAATGAATCTGTAGGTTTACTTGGAAGTTCATCAGAGACCTTTCTTCTCTGCATCACAAGAAAGATAAAAGCATGAGACTTCCCTACTAATATTAATATTATTCTATTAGATACACTTAAAAATAGAATACAATTTTAAGAATTTGTGACAATATAAATGGATCACAAGGGCTAATGAATATAGAGGACTGGAGCACTATGGTTCCAAAAACTTCAAAATTTCAGATGAGAGATACGCCAAAAGATACAAGGACTAAAACATTCAAAAATTCATAAAGGTAGAATGTTCTGAAATGTAATGTAAATATGAACTCTCTTAAGTTAGCTTAATTCTCAGCAATGTAATTAGTAAAAGCACAATGCGAGAAGATGGAAAAGAAAGTGGATAGTAGAAACTATTTTCCATTATTTGATAGAGTGAAGAGAAAAATATGAGATGTATTTCCTTTGCAGACCAAATTTTTTATACTCCAAAATAAAAGAAAAGGGAGTGACAAAGAGAGAGAATGAGAGATTGTTGCCAGATTTCACTTCAGTCCCTGTTTATCACGATACTATACTTTACATACATTGACATCATAAAAAAAAATATCTTCTGGAAAAGCATATGGGCGGAAAGGCTTTTTTTTTTTTTTGCATTATTCCACTTCTCTATCCCTCCTCTTTTTTTCCATCCATTTTACTGCCAATGCATAGGGACCCTGACAAATTTCAACCCCACTTGGCCACTCTAATCCAGAAAGCTCTTTTTTGTATATCACATCTATATGCTGTAAAAACCATCAAGTTTCTTCAATATTACATAATTCACCATCTTTGAAATTATATGATTCAATTTCCCCCTCATTGAGACTTAGGCTTCACTTTTTTTTTTTTTTCTTTTTTTTTTTTTTTGCAATTTAAATTTTAATTAATGATCAGTGATTTACTGATTTCAGCCCTGATTTCACACAACTGTTAAATCATGCCTTTATATTTGTTTAACTCTTAATCACTTGAGGAGAACTAATAATGTGTGAATGATATATTAGTTAGTTAGCTCGGAATCTTTAATTTTAATTCAATGTAGTTAAAGGCGCACAAGGCCTGCGCCTAGGCGCCAAGGCAAGGCAAGGACAAGAGTTAGTGCTTTTAAACCACCCAGGCAAGATGTGTTTAATGAGGCGCACACAAGCACCTTGTGGGAGGCGAGAGGTGCATAAGGCGCGCACCTGTCTAAAATATACATCAGAAGTTATTTTTTTCACTTGAAACACTGATATTACTATAAAACAAGTCCTTATGCTTTCTAGGGTAGTTTCTTGCACGACTTTTACACTTCTTTTTTAACTTAAAGAATTTAGACTCCTAGAGCAATTAGCAGTTTATTCAAACAAAACCTGCACCACTAGAGACAAAACAGTATTGTTTCTTAACACGCTTTCTTCAAAACTTCCTCTGTTTAAGTATTTATCGTCCTTGTCTTGCCTTATATTATTATTATTATTATTATTATTATTTTTTACTATTCTTCAATAATTTCTTTTCTTTAATTACACTCCTTCCACTGATTTTTAGTTCATTTCTCTTCCGTTTATTTTAATCCTTCTTTTATATATTGCAGAATTTATGCCGTACTTCTTCTTCCTATTTTTTTTTTTTCTCTTCTTCTATTGTGTGTGTGTGTGTGTGTGTGTGTGTGTGTATGTGTGTGTATATCCTTTTTTTCTCTTCTCAATTCAAACAATAAAAAATGGTGACAATATTTTGTTTTATTCTAGACAACATGCTTATTTGTTTTTATATGTATTGTATTAACGTTTTAGCAGTTTTAATATATTATTGGATTTCTTTTTTGCCTCTTGCGCCTTAGGCAATGAAAGGATCTATAGCCTTGAGTGCACCTTTCGCTTTTGACTACCTTGAATTTTATACTTGAGAGAAAGTGACCTATCAAAACTTCTTTTTCTTGTTTCCAATTCCATATACAAAAACAGAATAGGCGTATTTGTGTGTCCACTATGCTACCCAAAAGAAGGCAATCTCATCGAGTTTGAGAGAATTGGTAATCAAATGAGTTATTAATTCTTCTCAATTTCTTTCTATGTTCTCTACCACTACTCTTCCCCCACCTGCCACCCCCACCTCCTCTACACCTTCCAATTCTTCTTGTCCCTGTTCTCCTCTTCTCTATGTTTTCTTCTGTGTTGTATATTTCACTTCTCTAATCCTCAAATACTTTTTCTGCTCTCTATCACAACTTCTTACTTTAGTTTCTTTTTTCCTACTCCAGCTCTAAATCATAAATATTTACTGTTTATGGATTAAAAAAAAAATTGCAAGTATTCTCGTAACTTCAGTGAAGAAACACACCAGTTTTCTCCTACTTCTAGCTTCCCAAGATAAAAAAAAAAAAAAAAAAAAGGTAAAGAGTAAACAAAGCAAAAGCTTAAATTAATAAAATGAGTTGTATCTCCAGAACGTAACAACAAAGAAGACAAATCACTTGACAAAATTATCATACCTTTAGATTATTGCTTGGCGCTTCACCATTGCCATTTGAAAGCTCATCATCATCATCATCAAAATCTTCATCAGAAATCCTTCGAACAACTTCTTTTGGCCTTTGCTTTAAAGTTCAAAAACAAAGAAAACCATGTTAGGAACAATCATCCACAAAGGCAAAGGTAAAGAGGGGAGAGGTAAGAAGGTAAGGAACTGAAAGAGAGCCAGCACAAAGAGAATGCCAGTACTAACTTCAAATATAGATTTTATAAGCGCTTCATCCTCTTCTTCCAACTTTTTCTCCTATCAGCATAAAAATCCATTGTCAGAGTCAGAATAAAGGAATAAAGCCCAGAAGGAAAATATACCAGATAAAAAAATTACTCCCAACTAGTTTTCAGCATGCATTATGCAGGTCAGATATTTAAAAATCGGAAGATACTTCAACCTTATTAAATACATCAGATTGTAAACTCCCCATATGACAAGGTATTTTGTGATGTTAGTGGATCTGCTTGCATAATGTATAAATTCAATCAATTTTTGCATGCTAGAATATACAGGTGTCTTAAAGGATTAAATAGACAATACAAGAGATATAAGAAAGCTCATTAAAAATATAAGTAATATGATAACTTTAAATTTAGGGTGTGGATATGCTAATCATAAAATATAGACAGTGAAAACACCCTACCTTATCCACAGCTGTTCTCTGCAAGGCCTCAAGCATTGCATCTACACTGACAGTAGCATGTCTTGACTACAAAACGAAAATAAAGAATTGGATTAGTTAACATGGAAACCCAAGAAAGAAAGCATAAAGCCTGAACTCCATCTCTCCAAGAGGACCAAAACCCAATATAGAAAACAAAAAAAATCCCAAGTACCTTCATAGATTTCATTTCATCAAGTGCAGCAATAATATCCATCTCTCTCTTGGAATCTAAAGTCCGGTTTTCCAAGGATTTCATCGCATCACCCATTTCCTCAGCATCCCTTTTCCGCTTCTCCTTGTCAACTTCCTGATATAAGTAACCAATGACTACCAAATAGAAAATTAAGTAAAATCCTGCAACACATAAATAAATAATGGATAAAAACCTCATCCTCAGCACGCCAGGGTTCGAAATTTCGCGTAGCACCACCTTCAACAACATAATCTGAGTTTTGAGGATCAGTCTTCATAGTAAGTTCAGCAGAACACCTAGTGCATTTGAAGTAAAATCTGAATATTTGAATTCCCAAATAAGTCTGACCCAAAAAAAGAAAACCGAATTAATTCAAAACCTAACCAAACAACAATTAACCAGAAAAGATAATGAAATAATTGATTGATAAATACCTCGCCAAGAACATCTTCTTTGCGAGAATTGAATTTGGTGCCTTTATAGATATAATTGCCGCAAGTGTTGCATCGGATGCTCATAGGAAGCATCATACGAACCTTAATCTGTTGATTCTTTGGCCTTCGGATACGAGGCAACTTTGATGGGTCGAAATCGGGTGGATAGTATTTGTTTAAAACCTTTCTCTCTCCCATCTTTCTTCTTCTCTTCTTCTTCTTCCTCCTCTTCCTCCTGGCTTTTCGTCAACTTCGAAGTGGCCTTTTATCGAGGAGGCGGTCTAATCTAATGCACTCAACGAAAGAGAGTATCTATTATTAATAAAAATGGGACAGGGCTCAAAAATCCTTTCGCACGTGAAGTCGATTCTTTCAGGGGAGGATTTTTAGTCGCTGTGTGTCTGTATATATATAATCCATATGTTAGTTGGATTTGGTCCGATATAATAAACTACTCTATCCATAATTACATTGGAATTTATTTTTTTAAATTCCAAAAAGTAGTTCTCTAATATAAATATAATAATTATTTTTTTCCCCAAGAAATTTATATGTCTATTATAATTAATTGTTTGTTATTAATTTATTAAAGTTACATAAAAAAAAATACCAACACATAAAAATTTATTCAAAAACTTTTCATTACTTTAATTTATTTTTTATTATTACATATTTATTTAAATTAATTATCCTATGCAAGTTAAGAATTCGTCTAAAAAGTCCATATCTAACTAGACTAATATTAAAAAGAGTAATTCTCAAATTATAATATAGTCATGGAGAATCCATTTCCTAAAATATATATTTCTTTAGACACCTCTATAGTATTCTTTTATCCATAAAACGTGTAATAAATTTTAAGCACAATAAGATTTTTAATTTTCAAAAATAATAAACTTTATTGATTTAAATATTGAAGTGATCTTCTAGATACATCTTCTAATCTTCCAATTTTTTGTTTTACAAGTATTAAAAATCACTTAATAACGTGATAAGCATTAAAATTTATTTTAAACACATCAATTAGTGTGCCGAGCGTGAACTAACATATCTTTGATTGATTATGTCTTTCCGCTTATTAACAAATTTTATTAATAAGCAACACGGTTAATGGCCTATGATAAAAGCAATCATACGATTAATGGCATAAACTTTATATATATTCTTTTGATTTTATTAATATGAAGCCTTTATTGATTTATATTTAAGATTCGATTAATTAATATTATACTGATACTGAAGTATTCAAATTTGGTCAATTTTCCTCTAATTGGCCGATTTATAAATTCAAGGTTGTGATTTATAAATTGAAGTATAAATTCAAGGTTGTGATTTATAAATTGAAGTTTCAGTCAATTCTAGATTATAATACCATGAAGCCCAAGTATTAAAATATTCAAATTTTGGCTGATTTATATTCCTTTTATGGATTTCGTGAAATACTGTCAATTTTCAATTATATTAATATTAAGTTTCAATTATATTTATATATTGTTATAAAATAGAGAGAAAAGTCAATAAAGAATAAAAGAAAGAATAATTTTTGTATATTTTACTTCATTAATTGTGTCAATGGTTAGAGATATAGGAATAGAGATAGAGTATTATCTCATAAAAAACTTTATCTATAGTGATAATGATAAACATCCAATATTATCATAATACATACAATATTATCATAACACTCTCTCTTTAATGTCTATTGCAAAAAATGTATCTCGTTAAAACCTTATTAAGGAAAAATTCTGTAAAAAAAATCTTAGTGAAAGAAAAAAAGTATATTATTATTGTAAAATTTGTGCATAAATCTGCCTCATTAAAAATCTCATCAGAAAAACCTAAGCTAAGGGAAAAAAAGTACAGTGCATAAGAATCTCCCTTTCATGAATACATGATTTCTAATAAAGATTTCTTAACTGATGCATGCCAATTTTATTCGCCAACTTCTTAAATATTATTGTAGAGAGTGCCTTTGAATTTGTTAAACATCATATCTCTCTAAATTGTGTATCCAAATACATTTAAATAATATCCATATATAATAATTTATTTATAACCTTATCGCTTTAAATATTATTTGCGTCATGAATATGTATTGTTAAAAACTTTGTTCAAAAATCCAGTAGGAAAAAACATAGCTAAGGAAAAGAGAACATTTCATGCGTTATTTTGTCATTGCATAGATTGCCTCATTAAAACTTTTGTCCAAGAAAACTATATGGGACAAAAATTTGACTAAGGAAAAAAAGTACAATCATATACTAATTCACTCTCCCTAATGAGGATAGATTTTAATACGACATATACTAGTCGATAAAATAATACTGTTTAAATATTATATTAGGTAAAGACTTAGTACATATATTTGTTAGGTTGTCACTTGACATATGTTTATTAGATTGTCATTCGAGCGAATTTAGTGGATATCTCTTCTAGAGCTCATGTATATACAAGAATTTAAGTGAAGTTATGTGTTTACTTTGTCACTCTTGATATACGCACCTTTAATTTGTGCAATGCAAATTGTATTATTCTTAAAATACAATGGGAGTATCTTTAGTGAGATATTTCAGGACCATAAAAACTTTTATGAAATTGCAGTACTACTATAAGTGAATACATAGTCAGTTTAAGATCTATCATTATGGATATCAAGCAAATAACCAACATTTGCATATGGATCAATTTTAAATCTGAATTAATTAAAATATAATGATAATATTAATAGTACATTGAAAATAACATTTTACACCACTCTAATGTCTCTTAATATGTGCAGAGCTATACCTAAGTAGGAATTTTTCTTGCAAATGCAATATTAGGCCTGTTGGTAATTTTGCAAGATATGAGTGCCCCTATAGCACTTATATATGATACTTTAAGATCAAATAGCTATTTGTTATCTTTTTTTTTTAGGTTTAAAAGGGTCTCTCTTCACTTTTGGTGAGCGAACCACCTATTGGTGTGTGTAAGGGGAAGGATTTATCCATGCAAAATTACTTAAATGCCTTTTCCACATAAGTAGACTAGTATATTAGGATTCCTTAGAATAAATAATCGATTTGCAGGCTGAAACAAAATTTAATTTCTTTTAAATTTTTTATCTTGAACTCATTTTTCAAATAGGTATATGCTTTTTTGAGTTTGTTAGGAGTCATAATAATATTTAAATCATCAACATATACTGCAATAATAACATTTACCATTCTATAATATTTTATGAATACAAATGGACATAGTGTATTATTCACATATTATTCTTTCAATAAGAATTTACTCAAACAATTATACTACATGTCCATATTGTTTTAATCCATATAAGGATTTCTATAATTTTATGAAATACATGTCACATGTTTAATGTATATTCGTTTTTTATATCTTTAGTCCTTCTAAGACTCTCATATGAATATCATTTTCATAAGGCGTATATCAAGCCTTTCTCTAACTGCCATACTAATCAAGTATCATAATATGATCATGTTCATCATAAGATAGCAAGTAGCCTCACTTTATATCTTACCACCTTATTATTTTCATTACACTTTTAGACAAACATCCATTCACATTTTTAGGGAGTCAGTATAACATGTCTGAATTCATTGCATTTAAAAAGCGAGTCTAAATCGACCTGAATTTGCCTATTTCCATGATGGTCAATCATGTCTATGTTGATATTTAGTTATATTCATAGATTTTGGATCCAAATTATCTCTTGAGACAGTAATAATTACTGTTGAGACAAATTCATTATTGATGGTAAATGAATTTTTATCAAATCTTTCTCTTATATCGAGATCTCATAATTTTCATTCATATGATCATCAATTCCAAGAACCATATTTAGAGAATCTAATTGTTTCATTATCTCGGTCGGTGTTCCATCATTGGCCATAACTTTTTGACTGAGATATTTCTCTTTAAGATATTTTCTTAATAAATGACGTTGCTTTTCTTTTCCATGGATTTTTGTTTTTAGTTCTAATTTACTATCCACGCTTATGGAATATATTGAGATTGATTGATTTTCTATTTGCAATTAGAACTATGACCTTTACTGGGGTATTAGTAGCTGCAATATGATACTTTTTCATTCTTTTAGTATCTATAAGTGCATTTAGCAGTTAAGTTGCAATTTATTGTAATTTTATTATTTTCTGAACTTCTAATTTGCTCTACTTTGTATGTGAATCAAAATTGTTTAAAGGGTTTTCCTTCCAATAGATTTCTTGACATTCTTTAGCATTATAGGTGCGTTTTCTCTCTTTAATGTCGAGAAATGTGCCCCATTAAGATAAATTATTAGTCTCTTATGTGGACCCATTTTTGCACATTGAGGTAATAATATTAATATATTCATGGCACAACTAAAAATTTACAGATGAAAAATATTAGGCTCACATCTTTGTACAAGTTTCAAAGGAGAGTATGTATGATATACATAATGGCATTCATGCTAAACTTTCAAGGTTTAATTATTGAACTATAAGTTCAAAACTTGAACTGTAGGTTCAATGCAATATGTTGTGCATTATATTGCGGATAAAACAATAATGAAATGATTCATAAATCATAATGCATAACTTATTGATAAAATATAATCCAATTAAAATGTAAAGACATTAAAAACAAAATCCAAAATAATAAAAATGCAAAATCCTTGCCAATTACTCCTTCAAGGAGTTTACATAAAATCACCAATATTAAATTGAGTTGCATCCATTACATGAGTTGTTACTCTTCAAGAGTTCTCATGATCTACTAAATAATTTATAGTATTCACTTCAGGAAATTCAATTGTATTAGAGGGTCTTGTTTGATGATTTCTCATTAGCAATTGTTCTTTTCAACCATTCGAAAACAAACAATATTTGTAAATTTTCGCTTTTTTTTATACTACTGCTATAAAAGTATATTAGAGGCATGAAGAATAGTATATGTTTTCTCTAACATATTAAATTTTATAACTTTATTACCTTATAATTTCAGCTGTGAAATGACTTTAAACATGTCTGAATTGTATACTAAAACATACTTAAAATTTTAATCAATTGATCATGATAACTACACAAAAACTTAGAAAAAACTTTATATTCAAAATGTACCAATTAATAATATCTCCAACAATAATAGTAAAATTATTATGTTATAATAATAATATTAAATTTGGTATTACTGTCGACACCAATCACAATATTCCTTTTTATGCGATCCATGACCAATTTAAATAGAAGAAATTGATATTTCAATGCAAAACTCTTCACTGCTCAACAGTCTATGTTTTATAAGAATAAGATGAGTGCTAGACATGAAAAATGATCTTGAATTGTTTAAATGCAATGGCCAACTTCTCCTTACCGCACTTACAACTCCATTTCACTAAACAAAAGCCAACAAGTGCCTCTAAGAAGATAATATTTTAAAGTGTGCACTAGTAGAAGTAGAAGTTATACCTTTTGTTTGTAACCCTTCCTCATATTGGCCAAGGCTCAAAGAAAAACTTCAAAACCTTATTTAGTAAACTT
>CANTUT010000212.1:0-42500 GCA_947687605.1 Reutealis trisperma | reverse complement strand
CTGCTAAGTTTAGTGCGCTACGTAGAGCTCATACGGTAGTCCCTCTAGTCGGTTAACGGGCAGAGGTTTAGGGGCAGCCCTCCCGAAAGAAAATTTATTTTAGCCCTCAAATACATTGCTACTCGGACACCTGAATTTTCTAAACCCTAAACCAACAACTAATCTCTAAAAAAAAAAAAAAGAGCCATGTCAGCTCCCGGTGGCATCATCCTCCTTTGGTGGCATGGTCCCCACCACCCTTCATGCAATTCTCAAAATGCTACTACTATGATTTTTTAGCATTTTTCTAGCCTTACCCTTTACGTCTTTACACATTTCCACTTCCCAAACTATCTTCACCCACTTTTCTTATGAATACCCTCCTCTATTCTTCCATTCTCCTTATCTCTTGAGTTAGAGTGGATAACTATCCTCTAATTCTTCTCTTCTTCTCACTACAACCACTCTTTAATTAATTAATTATCTCACCCTAACCAAGTTAATTAATCTTTTTAATTAATTAATTAATTAATTCTTTTTTCAAAATCAAATTAATCTTTTTTTTTAATTCACCCTTCATCCAAATTAATTAATTAATTAATCCACCCATTTCATCACATTAATTAGTTAATTAATCATTTTAATTAATTAATTAATCTCTTATCAATCTAATCACCCGCTAAGTTTGGTGTGCTACGCAAGCTTGTACTAGCCCTTAAATACATTGCTATCCGGACACCCAAATTTTCTAAACTCCAAACCAACAACCAATCTCTTAAAAAAAAAAAAAAAAAAGAGCCACTTTAGTTGATGTGGACCGGCAGCGCCGCCAATCAATCAGGCAGTGTCGCTTGCCCCTCCGGTGGCATGGTCTCCACTACTCTTCTTGCAGTTCTCAAAATGCCCCCAATCTGATTTACATCTTTTCACATTTCCCCACCACCCTTCCAACCCTACCCTTTACATCTTTTCACATTTCCACTTTCCAAATTACCATCATCTACTTTTCCTATAAATACCTCTTCCATTCTTCCATTCTCCTTTCTCCTCGAGTTAGAATGAATAGCTATTCTCTAATTTTTCTCTTCTTCTCCCTCTAACCACTCTTTAATTAATTAATTATCTTTTTAAATAATTAATTATCTCACCATAACTAAGTTAATTAATCTTTTTGATTAATTAATTAATTCCTTTTTTTAAAATCAAATTAATCTTTTTTTTAATCCACCCTTTATACAAATTAATTAATTAATCATTTTAATTAATTAATCCATCCATCCATTTCATCACATTAATTAATTAATTAATCTCCTAATCAATCAAATCATCCAGTCCTGATAAAATAGAACTTTAGTCTGGTAAAATTCTCCGTCCACCAAAAGCAAAGGTGATAACTCTATATTTTTAGAGTTTTTTTAATTGTTTAAACTTAAATTTTAACTCAATTCTCAAGAATGCAATAATATTATTACTTATTTTTAGAAATAAATAGTTCTACAATTTATAAATAAATTATAACATATTTTAAGTATTTTTATTTTATTTTTGCATATCAAAATGATGCAATAAAAAAAATGATGCAAGCAATGATTCAAGTTTTCAATCCATGAGAAATAAATTCAATGGTTGGTGGCCAAAATTCAATGGTTGGTAGCCAACTTAACCATTTTTGAATATTGATGAAGGAATTCAATGGTTGGTGGCCAAAATTCAATGGTTGGTAGCCAACCTAACCATTTTTGAATATTGATGAAGGAATTCAATGGTTGGTGGCCAACCTAACCATCAATGTTGAATTTTTAATGTAAGAATTTTAATGAAACTTGAATTCTTCCACCAAACATGTCTATAAATACCATGCTTGGCAAAGGGCAATGGCATCAAAGAAAATCCATAAAAAAATATGTAGAGAGATTTTCATATGTTTTCTTAGAATAGATTAGTTTTATTTTTTTTATTTTGATCAAGAGGAGGAGTTTTTGGAAGCTTGAGTTCATCAAAGATTGTATCTCAAAACAAGTTCTCTCTAAACTCTATTCTTGAATTTAATTATAAGTTATTATTATGTTTATTATTTTTATTGTTAATTTAATTATTTCTTCTCTTTTAATTATGAATAGCTAAATTTATTTTTCTAGGATTTAGATGTAATCTTTTGATTTGCATATGATTATTTATATTTAATTGATTGGGTTTGATTGTTGGAATTAATCTTTTATCTTAGAATTTAATGCTTGTAATTAACTGGCCATTAATTGCATGATTTAAGATATTGTGTGAAGTAGCGAGAGTGGAAGCACAATATTAGTTCATTAGGATAATTGACCTAGGGAATGTATTGCTTAGAGATAAGAATACTCCTTTGTGATTTTTAAAAGGATTTCCATAAAACTTAATGGGTTTGTGTTAATTGCTTATGATCACGAGAGTAGACGTAAGGTTAATATAAACACACATGTTGTATCTTGAGAGAGAACATCATATAATTTAGGGAAATTTAATCATTAATTCCAGCAAAAATAATCAAATCTAAAAAATATATAAAGTAATCATAGGTAATCAATTGATAAATTCTAAATCCTAGGCCTTTAATCTTATTTCATATTATCATCATTTATTTACTTGAACTTTACTTTAGCTTAAAATACGACTTTTCATAATTGATTTTCTAAATAATAGAATATTCAATAGTTTTGGTACTTGTCAATCCTTCCTCGTGGGATCGACACTTATTTCACTACTATATTACTTGTTCACGACCTGTGCACTTGCAGAAATCGCGCAACAAGTTTTTGGCGCCATTGCCGGGGAAGGCAATTTTTGACAATATCAATAGATTGGTATACTCTATTACTTTAGATTTTGATTTTCTTTTCTATTTTTTTTTATTTTTATTTTACAGGAATTTTATAATAAAAAAAAAAAAAAGGAAAGATGGCTTTCCACAACTTGTAATGGTGGAACAGAGAAGTGATGCTAAATAGAGCAGCAAGCATGTATGGTGATGATAGTTTTAGTAAGTTAAATGCTAAAATTGATGCATTGGTTAACTTAATTGATAAAGTTAATGCTAATACTTTATTTAATTCATGTTTGAATTGTAATCTGTGTGGAGGTAATCACTTGAATTATGAGTGCCAATATGCAGAACAGGTACAATTTTTTCCAAATTATAACATGTATGAGAATTATCCATATTCCAATATAGACAACTCAGGATGGAGTGACTATTCAAACTTTTCTTGGAAAATCCAATGCAATTCATGGTATTCTTATCAAGATGATTTTCAAGATCATGCACCATTTGAGGAGCACAAACCATCTTATGAAGCAGCATTGGAAAGATTCATAAATGCTACTCATGAACGATGTGAAAGATTGGAAGATAGGATGGATCAATGGGCTAGTCACAATACAGATGATGATGTACAAATGGAACAGTTTGTTAGTCCATTAGATGCTCAAGGCCATGGTAACCTAACAAGTCAAATTGAAGAATATTCTGGAGATCAATGTTTGGCAATTTCTTTGAGTGATGATGAGGAAGAGATGATTGATCAAGCAGATACTTCAAGCAAGCAAGAAAAAAAGGAAGAAGTTGAGATCAATTTGCCCAAGAAATATTCTTCTCTTATGGATAATATCTGCGAAGTAGTTAAAATTAATGGGGAAATTAAAGAGGTATTTGAAAAAGAGAACTCAAAGGAAACTCTTTCAGTTTGTTTGGTGAAAACAACACCAAATATGCCAGACCATAAAGAATATCAATTTGATGACTTGAAAGAAAAGAAGAAACATTCACCACCGTCAACTAAGCACTCACCAACTCTTGATTTAACTCCACTACCTTCCTATCTCAATTTCTTAAGAAAATTTAGAGCAAGAAAAAGAGCTCGTTGGAAAGTTTTTAAAAATTATGAGCCTAATTATAAAATATTAAATAATTTCTGTTTTAATTTTTTTCCATGCAGGCTCAAATCAAGATGGCTTGACTCATTAAAATTGGCAAAAGTCTATCTTTCCACAATTGTTGAGATGATATACTTTGTGTATTATCCTCCATGATGAAGATCTAGCTATAGTCAAGCTAAAGACTATAAATAAAGCGCTTTTGGGAGGCAACCCAAATTTCTAACTTTTTTACTTCTTTTTAATTTCTTTTGTTCTTTTGTTTGTTTCGTTCTATTTTAATTTTACTTTAGTGTTGTTATTAAATAGCTTATTAGGAGGAAATCTGAGTTTTTTCTTTATTAGGTTTCTTTTATTTCTGTTTAGTTATTTCGTTGTAAGTTTTCTCTTTCATTTTCTTAACTAAGTTAATCAGATATGGAAGCATCTCTTGCAGCACTAAAAAACAGGTTTCCAACTCTTTCCCAAGATGTGCTCAGGAAAATTGATGAACGCAGACTGGAAAGAATGAAGGCATTTAGGCATCTGAATCTTCCTGAGGATATTCGCTGGATCATAGAAGCCAAAGTACGATTGGCAGGTGAGATTGATGACTCATTTATTAAATGTTTGCCAGGTACGGGGAGAAGTTCTTACTCAAAGAAGAGGAGAGCTAAAAGAATAGGGGTCTGCTACAAGTATGCAAGATGGAATTGCAACACACGCTGTAGAAATATTGGATTTGCATCCATAAATCGAGAAGACAAAATTAAATTCATAAAGGATGGACTGAGTAAGGAGTCTATGGATAATATCTTACAGACTCTTGAGACGCATCCTTGTGGACAAGTTCAACGCACTCTTTTAGATTTATGGGAACTATTCAAAGAAGAGAAGCAGCGTTACAGTCTAGGGAATCTGACGATAAAAGACCCTGTTTGCCAGTTAATAAGAAAACTGGATGGGAAGCCTATTCTCGACTCATAGAAGGCGTGTAAGCGGTTACTGGACGTAAAACCAGAGGAAAATGTGAGCCAAAATCACAACTACTGTTTATAATCAGGTGTATCACTAACTTTTTTATTTTTTAATGCATTATTTTTTCTACATCTTGCAGTACTTTTTGACTTTTTAGCATCTAAATTTTATTTTCTTGCAGATTTTTCTACTGTCGACAACTTTTTAGTCTTTCAATGTCTACTTTTAGCTTTTCAATATTTTTTTTGACTTTTGTACACATGTTGCAGATTTTTCTACTTTTGTTAGCTTTTTTGTCTTTCAATGTTTGTTTCTTTTTAGTTTTTCAAATATTTCTTTTGACATTTGTACACACAACATTGATTATTTTTGTTTTCATTATCATTTTTGTTTTTATACTTTTTCTGTCAATAATTATTTTATCCCATTGAACTATTCTTTTACTCTTCTACTTTCTTTATATGCACATTCATTATTGTCAATATGCACACAATCCTTTCGAGAAATCTGTGAGAGAAAATGACAGAATCCTCAACACGCAAATTCAAAACTATTTGTGTCTTTTGTAGTCCAAACTCTGGCAAGAAAAGAGAGTACTTGATAGCAGCTAATGAACTTGGTAGGATTTTAACTGAACGAAAAATTGATTTGGTGTTTGAGGGAGGTAGTTTAGGGTTAAGGGGTTGTGTCGCAAGTTCTGCATATATTAGAGATAGTAAAGTCTTGGGAGTAGTTCTAAAGGCTTTGGCTCGAAATAAACAAATCACTGGTGTAACTATAGGTAATGAGTTACAGGTCAATAGCATGTACGAACGAATGGCATACATGAATCTCAATGCTGATGCTTTTATCGCATTACCTGGTGGTTTAGAAACATTTGAAGATATTTTCACCATTGCATCTTGGACCCAATTAACTGTTCTTCAAAAGCCATTGGGATTACTTAATGTTGATGGTTTTTATAATGGTTTGTTATCTTTTCTCGATCATGCTGTGGAACAGGGTTTTATGACACCGGCGAGTAGACGCATCTTAGTTTCTGCTTCAACTATTGAACAATTGATTGATCAACTGCAAAACTTTAAATCCGAACCTGATCCATTGATGGCGCAGGTAGTTTGGCACCCCAGGGCTAGTAGCAGTAAAAAGCGAGGACTAGATCTGAATCTCCGATTATAACTTCCCTAACTTTTGTAGTTTTTTTTTATCGCATTTTTTTTTGTTTTGTGTGTGTTTTTTTTTGTTGCACTTGATCAAGCGAAGTTTTAGGTTCGATTCACTAAATGTAAGATGGCTGAGTAAAGAGTTACTTTTGTACTCTTGATACGCATCTTAAATTTATGTGATTTTCCTTTTCAAAAAAAAAAAAAAAAAAAAACTAACTAGCTAGCTAACTAACTAACTAACTCAAGAGTTATTCATACAAGATGGCTGAGTAAAGAGTACTTTTTGTGCTCTTGATACGCATTTGTATTTTTTTTTCTTCTTTCTTTTTTTTTTTTTTAGTTTCCAAAATAAAAAATTAAAAAAAAATAAAAAATTGATATTTTCTTTTTGTGTGATTAATTTCTCATGCTTGCTTTTAGTGTTGTTTCAAGATGTTTTACAGGAAGCAAGGAAGTGAAATGCACATCCTGCTTATAATTTGGAATCCAGTTTTCTACAAGAGGGAGTATTTTCTTTCTTTTGGTTTGTTTCTTTGACATTGAGGACAATGTCCATTGCAAGTTTGGGGGAGGTTTAGTTTGTTTTTTGTTTTCAGTCATTTCTTTTGTGTTTTGATGAATAAATTTAAATTTTTTTTACTCTTTTATTGATAAAATATGTTTGTGTTAAATAATTTGATAAAAGGCCAATGATAGATTATAATTGATATTTATGGACAATTTATTAAAGTATTTTAGGTTGAGCAACTATTTTGGGTAAGAAATTAACTTTTATTAAGATTATGTTTTGCTTTGCTTTGCATTATATTGATTGCATTGAATTTGTGTATGCATACTTAGAGAGGGCTTCTACACATTTTTATCTTCATTTGCCTCACCTATCTTAGAACATGTTTTTGCAAACTTTTGAGGCGAAATTTTGAATTCATTTTGAAAGAGAGATATGATTTAGGCATTGTTTGTTTAGCCTATTACTTATATCCACCCTTATTTTAATTTTTTTCCTAGTTTACCCATTTGTGCCTTGTTAATTTTAGCCTTCTTTTCTTTGTTAATTAACTTTAATTGTTATCCTTCACCCTGTTTGTGAGATAATTTTGTCAAGTTTACATTTTAATGAAGAAAAGAGAATTATTAAAGTTTTAAAAGAAAATAAGGATCTCTAATAACTAAAAGCATTATTCATTGTAAAAGATCACCTTCTGCTTAAAATAAGTTTGGGGGAAAGTAAGAAAATTGAATAAATAAAAGTTAATAATTCTTGCTTGTCTTTAGAATAATGTTGTTAAAAAAAAAAAAAAAAAGAAGAAGAAGAAGAAGAAGAGGTGGGCTTAAAAGAAGAAAACATTGAAAAAGAATAGTGCTTAAGATGAAAAAAAGATCCTTCATTAATATAATTCCTTTATTTGAGCTATTGATTTTGTAAACTTGGCATAATTATTTTACTTTTGTTCATTTAGCCTGTTCTTTGTTAAGCCAAAAGACCTCGTGTTAGCCCCATTACAAGTCTAGTTAAGACCTATTGATCTCTCTTGATTTGTGAATTCCATTAGTGGAGATTGTTTGCATTAACATGCTTATGAGATTTGCACATCTATTTTATATCTTTTGATAGAGGCATTTAAAGATATCAGCGTGTATATGCCTATCTGAAGTGCAACAATTTCTTTGCGATTGATTTAATACATGGTTATTCAGGGCATGATTAAGATGAGGATTATTTTGAACCTGAGATAGAAACTTGATTTGCAATACTATTGATATGTTGTTTGTAAATATTAATTTCTTGAGACCTTTAAAAAAAAAAATCAACATAAGTATGAGGGGATTAAATTTTTTTTTTTGGTGATATTTTATTTTTCTTTGAAATAAATTTTTAAAGGTGTTTGTGGGTATCACCACTGGAAGCCCTCACGAGACTATAACTCGTCCTCTATGGGACACCTAGGGGTTTAAAGGCTTGTTGCATACGCTAAATGCAATCGTAATTTCCTACGAAAGTGGACTAGTTTAGGTTTTGAATTTTCTTTTGCTTGAGGACAAGCAAAAACTTAAGTTTGGGGGTATGATAACTCTATATTTTTAGAGTTATTTTAATTGTTTAAACTTAAATTTTAGCTCAATTCTCAAGAATGCAATAATATTATTACTTATTTTTAGAAATAAATAGTTCTACAATTTATAAATAAATTATAACATATTTTATGTATTTTTATTTTATTTTTGCAGATCAAAATGATGCAATAAAAAAAATGATGCAAGCAATGATTCAAGTTTTCAATCCATGAGAAATAAATTCAATGGTTGGTGGCCAAAATTCAATGGTTGGTAGCCAACTTAACCATTTTTGAATATTGATGAAGGAATTCAATGGTTGGTGGCCAAAATTCAATGGTTGGTAGCCAACCTAACTATTTTTGAATATTGATGAAGGAATTCAATGGTTGGTGGCCAACCTAACCATCAATGTTGAATTTTTAA
Source organism: Reutealis trisperma (assembly GCA_947687605.1). Classification (NCBI taxonomy): domain Eukaryota; kingdom Viridiplantae; phylum Streptophyta; class Magnoliopsida; order Malpighiales; family Euphorbiaceae; genus Reutealis; species Reutealis trisperma. Next base: position 34,008 of record CANTUT010000212.1, on the reverse strand, counting down.
TGTAAGAATTTTAATGAAACTTGAATTCTTCCACCAAACATGTCTATAAATACCATGCTTGGCAAAGGGAAATGGCATCAAAGAAAATCCATAAAAAAATATGTAGAGAGATTTTCATATGTTTTCTTAGAATAGATTAGTTTTATTTTTTTTATTTTGATCAAGAGGATGAGTTTTTGGAAGCTTGAGTTCATCAAAGATTGTATCTCAAAACAAGTTCTCTCTAAACTCTATTCTTGAATTTAATTATAAGTTATTATTATGTTTATTATTTTTATTGTTAATTTAATTATTTCTTCTCTTTTAATTATGAATAGCTAAATTTATTTTTCTAGGATTTAGATGTAATCTTTTGATTTGCATATGATTATTTATATTTAATTGATTGGGTTTGATTGTTGGAATTAATCTTTTATCTTAGAATTTAATGCTTGTAATTAACTGGCCATTAATTGCATGATTTAAGATATTGTGTGAAGTAGCGAGAGTGGAAGCACAATATTAGTTCATTAGGATAATTGACCTAGGGAATGTATTGCTTAGAGATAAGAATACTCCTTTGTGATTTTTAAAAGGATTTTCATAAAACTTAATGGGTTTGTGTTAATTGCTTATGATCACGAGAGTAGACGTAAGGTTAATATAAACACACATGTTGTATCTTGAGAGAGAACATCATATAATTTAGGGAAATTTAATCATTAATTCCAGCAAAAATAATCAAATCTAAAAAATATATAAAGTAATCATAGGTAATCAATTGATGAATTCTAAATCCTAGGCCTTTAATCTTATTTCATATTATCATCATTTATTTACTTGAACTTTACTTTAGCTTAAAATACGACTTTTCATAATTGATTTTCTAAATAATAGAATATTCAATAGTTTTGGTACTTGTCAATCCTTCCTCGTGGGATCGACACTTATTTCACTACTATATTACTTGTTCACGACCTGTGCACTTGCAGAAATCGCGCAACAAAAGGCATTAGCTTTTTTCTCTCACTCTCAAAACACCCAAACCAAAATCAATTTGATCAACCCTAAACCCTCCATGTAATAATGGAACAAACTATGTGGATTTTGATTTCCATTTAATGGGGTACATAGGCACATTTGGAATTTAAATCCAAACCTCAAATCCAATTCCAAATTAATTCCATTTTCCATTTATTTTTAATTATCTTTTTTTATACTTTTGGTAATTTTGAGTAATTATTTATTTGATTATTTTGGAATCAAGGAGTGATTCTGTGATTTTCCTAGAATCTATAAGGACTAGAGAGAACACTCTTCTTGGCTTTTGGATATTTATTTGCTTTATTTCTTAAATTCTCTCATGCTTTTTATAACTATGTCATGCTTATGCATTTTAATTATTATCTTATAATTGTAATTCATGAAACGAATTTTTAAGTCTAATTAAACTTGAAATCCAAACTGTGATTATTTAATCGAAAACCTAGTCCCCAAGCTCAACATAGTTTGAGGCTAGTGATTTTATCTTTGGGTAAATTAATTAACTAAAATTAATGAATTGGAGTCATGAATGAGTTTTTCCTTAATTTTCCTATTTTAGAAAATAAATTAAAGTGTTGACTTCCAAAATCATATTTCAAAACCATGAATCAATTTTCTAAGTAATAGCTGCTCTAATCATGAGTACTGAAATTCATTCCATAACCTCCTTAAAAATTGCTCGCCTTTCCTTAAGGCAAATTTTTCCAGGGTAAGGGAGAGGCGTTCGGGTGAGATCTCATAGTTAGCAACCCTATTAGGGACTAGTTATTACCTTTTAAAATAAAAGGAAAGCAAATAAGAGGATTACTACTTGGTTAAGGAAAAATTTTTCAAAATAATCTCCATTTGGTTCATTAAGTATAATTGACTTTTATGAATCACTTTGTATAATAAAGGCTCCTTGCTTAACCTTAGCTTTAGAGAAAAACTTTTGGATGGTGAGTAGCATTGGCTCGATAACTCTCTTTAAGTATATTGAGAGATAGCAAAAGTATACTATCATGTGATGAATCCCTAATCATTTCAGTGGTGTAACGAGCAATTAGTACTATTGGACCCACGCGAGGCTCCTTGCTTCATATGTGTTTAGGTATATCGATACTTTAGTGGGATGGGGACCTTGAACTAAACCACCGTTCACCCTTGTGCATATAGTTGTCTTAGTCTTTGACCTTAGGCTCCATAAACTATAATGCTTGTGTGGATATTCACGAAACCTTTTTTGGCATGCATCATATTGTAATCATACATACATAATGTGAGAAACTTGACAAGGTAAAATTTGAACTCCTCAAAGATCCAAACCAGTGGTCCATCACCCAAAACACAGTAACCTCACACACCCACACTGTCAACCTTTAAACCTGGTGACCAATCATATGGAAGGAATCTTTTTCCTAACACACCTTCACATTCATACCCCTTTTTTGCTTTACAATTCTATCATTCATACCCCTTTTTTCCTTTACAATTATGTATTTTTACCCTTTTTTCTATTTTTAAGGTACCAATGGCCAACACCTCTAGCCCCTTTGACCAAGACGTGATGACCATCTTTTTCAACAATCTCATCAAGAAACAAGAGGATACTTTCTAAGCCACACTCACCACTGCCCTTAAGACCCAAGCCGATGCTCTTAACACCCAATCTGCTACCTTTACTAGTGTTATCAATTCCCAATGCCAATCCATCATTAATGAGGTCAAGGAAATGACCAATGCCACCATCACTCCCTCTCTTGTTTGTGTTGAGCTTGCTTCCACTTAAGCTGGAACCAGCCATGACCCCATTTTCACTCCTCCCATTATATATCTCATTGATAAAGGGAAGGCACCTAAGACCCCCACTTCTCCTACATTTGATGTTATTACTCCCACTCCTTCTCCCACTGCGAATCCTCTTTGAAGTGGAGACTTCTCTAGCTTCTTTGAAGCCAAGAAATTGATAGAAAAGTTCAAAGCCATAGAACGATCCATAAAGAATATCAAAAAGCATGAATACATGATTGATGTCAATTATTTTGCTTTCTTCCCAAATGCCTGAGTTCCACCAAAGTTTAAAATGCATGTGATGGACAAATTCAATGGAACAAATTTCCTAAGACCCACCTTAAGATGTATACCATTTGGTATGGATGATGAGCTCCTTGCTCAGTTATTCCAGTAATCATTAATTGGGGTTGCCGTTAAGTGGTTCCTAGATCTCGATAAAAACCATAAAAAGACATGGGATGACATTTGTAATGCTTTTGTCAAGTAGTACCACTATAACATTAAAGCGAATGTCACTCGCCAAGATCTAGAAATCACTAAGCAAGGCCAAAGAGAGTCCTTCACTGCATTCCTTATGAAGTGAAGGGTGAAAGTAGCCCAAATGGTGAACCATCCATTTGAAGTAGAGCAAATTGACAGCATTATCAAGAATCTCCTCCCCCAATACTAGACTCATCTGCAAACGCAGTACCTCTCTAATTTTAAAGCATTTATTGCCACTGCTACCAAGATTAAGGATTTGATCCAATCAGGACAATTCAAGGATCAGTCTTTTAGTTCGAGGTATCATAAGAACACTAACTACACCACTAATACTACCAATTCTACCACCTAAAGAGAGGGGAGATAAATGTTGTCTCCTATCACCAGCCAATGAGATTGGAAAGAAGAGCTTTCTCTAAGTTAGGCATGCCCCTAAGCTCTATCTATAAGAAGGCCTTATATGCTCATCTTGTCAAGCCTCTAGAGCTATGAGCACCTCTCAACCCTTTGCCTAAGGGCTATAATGCTAATGAGCACTATGACTATCATCAATGGTCGGGGCATAAAATTAATGCGTACAAGACTCTAAAACACAAAATCTAAAACTTCATTAACTGTGGCAAAATTATTGCTCCTAAGCCTAAAGTCTAACACCACCACTAATCCTCTTTCGAACAATTGAACTCACTTGACAATCTCAAGTTTCACCCAATAATTGGCACTTTGAGAAGAATGTCACCCTGTTGTGCCCTTGTCTAAGTCTTTTTAGTCTATGTCTGAGTGCTCCAAGTCCATGTCCGAATTGTTTGAGTCCGTGTCTGAGCCACCTGAGTTTAAGTCTAAGTCTAAATCTAAATCTTTTGAGTCTGTTTTTGTTGAAACTTTTTTTTGAATTTGAGTTTGTCAGGTCTTGCCCTTATGAGTCTGTATTTTGCCTTCTAGCCTTATCCTTTAATGTAGCTATTGATGGGACTTTTATCAATAACAAAAAGTTTGAACTTTCTTATTTGCTTTAGTTTTTTTTGATTTATCTTTAAATGAGACATCTAAAAAAAACATACGAAAAGAATAAAGAATGAAAAAGTAAAAAAAATATATGAAAAAGGCAAAAGGATAAATTAATTATGGCACAAAAAATAATAAAAAATTTCATTGCATCTACATGGCACTAGTGAAAAAAAAAAAAAAAAAACCTTATGAGCTCTTCTGCATGAGATTAAAAATTTTAAAACAGAAAAAAATAAATTAATTTTTAAATAATTTTTAAACAAATAAAAATATTTATTTTTGTGGTATCTTAAATTGAATATTTGTGAAAAAAAAATTAACTTTGTGAACTAAGTTAAAAATTTGAATATCTTTATCTTCATTCCAAATTTAATTATTTTTTGTTACACCTTAGATTGAATATTTGTGAATAAAAAATAATTAAATTTGTAAACTAAGTTAAAAATTTGAATATTTTCATCTTCATTATAAATTTAATTATTTTCGTTGTATCTTATATTGAATATTTGTGAACAAAAATAATTAAATTTGTGAAGATAAAAAATTTTAGTGACAAATTCGGTGGAAAAATATAAAAAAAATAGTTTAATTGCAAAAATTTTAAAATTTTAGATTATTTTATAATTTTTAAGGGCCTTTTTATAATTTATATACTAATTTTACCAAGTTAAGATATAAAAAAAATATCATTTTACCAAATCTATCCACACTCGTCTGAATTTTCATGGCTTAATTTTACATTAAATGTTTATTTTGTCCTCATAATTAGATGAAGTTGTTTTCGGAAAATAACCTCCAAGCCTCAACGCTTACTATAAAGAGGCATTCACTTTACTTATTATCTGAATTCTTTTTGTTTTTTCACCTTTATCTTTCTCTTTCTACAGCTCTTGAATTTTCAGTTTTTTTCAATTTATGTTTCAATATCTAAAAACAAAATAATGAAAATGGATAATATTGAAAGATAATTTGATGATAATAAAATTATTAACATATAAATAAAGAGCAATAACTAAAAGTGAACAATTTTTCTAAAATTATAATCATTGGTTAATTATAATATGTTATTAATTTATTTTGTAAATTCTGAGTCATATTTTTAAATTACAAATTTTATATAATTTTTTAAAATTGATAAAATATTTGTTATTATCTATATAAAATTATTTTTTTATTAAATTTCATATGACTAGGTGCTATCCTAATTCACGAAACATTAAATCATAAAAATTAAAAAATGAATGTTCAACTATAGATTTTTAATAAGTAATATATATATATATATATATATATATATATATATATATATATATATATATATATATATATATATATATATATATATATATATATATATATATATATATATATATATATATATATATATATATATATAATTTTAATGTATAATTAATGATTTAAAAACATAAAAGTTATTCCATAAAAATTAAATTAAATTTTATAATATGACGTGATAGAAGAACATATTGAGATTGGAATTGTATTGTATTGTGCATATAAAAGAATATACAAGAGGCTCTATTTATAGAGCTATGGAATACAAAAAAAAAAAAAAAAAAAAAATCCTAAGCATTAACCAAGCCTAAAATATAGCCTAAAATCATGGCCTTGACTGTGGCCATGATATGGTTGACTAACACCCCCCTCAAACTTAAGTAGGTGAAAAGAAACATAACTTGAGTTTGTCTACCAATTCATTAAAGCAGGTTAGTAATTGAGCTTTAGTGAAGATGTCAGCTATCTAATCACGTGATGAGACCGAGAGAAAAGAGACAGTTCCTTGCTGGAGATAATGACGAATAAAGTGACAATCATTCTCAATATGCGTAGTTCGCTCGTGAAATACATCATTATGGGCAATCTAAATGGTACTATGATTATCACAAAAAATGGTAGTGGCAGAGGAATTTTTAACTCCCATGTCTTGTAATAGCCAATGTAACCATAAAAGTTCAGAAGTTGTGTCAGTGAGTGCTCAATATTCAGCTTTAGTATTGGAACAAGATACCACTATTTGTTTCTTACTCCTCAATGAAATAAGAGAATCACCAAGAAAAAAACATAATCGAGTGGTAGAATAATGATCAGTAGGATCACCAGCCCAATAAGCATTAGAGTATGCACAAAGCTCTAAAGAGGAGGATGATGACAGGAGAAGACCATGAGACAAAGTACCTTTAACATAGCACAAGATACGAAGCACGACATCATAATGAATAGTACGGGGTGCCATCATAAATTGGCTCACAATATGAACTACATATGCTATGTCAGGATGAGTAACAGTGAGATAGACTAAACTCTCAACTGTTACTGATATAGTGTAGGATCACTTAGAGGTTTGCCATCAGTTGGAGTTAGATGAACATTGCTCTTGATAGGTGTGGAGGCAATTTTACTGTCGCTCAGACGAGCACGAGAAAGAAGATTGGTGGCATATTTAGTTGGTAAAAGAGAGTAGCCAGAATCATGAGAGAGAACTTCTAAACTAAGAAAGTAGGTCAAATGTCCCAGATCTTTCATTTCAAAGTGTTGATTGAGGTACTATTTCAACTCTGCAATAGCAACAAGATCATCACCAGAGATGATCATATCATCTACATAGAGTAATAAAAGCATGCATCCTCTGTTTGTGTGGCGAAGAAACAAGGCATTATCATAAGGACTAGAAACAAAATCAAGTTGTTGAATAACAGAGTTGAATTTGGCAAACCATGCTTGAGGAGCTTATTTGGGACCATAGAAAGCCTTTTTAAGGCGACAAACAGTGTGTGAGGGATGATTGTAGCCTGGGGTGGCCGCATGTATACTTCTTCTGAGAGGTCACCATTTAGAAAGGCATTTTTGATGCCCATCTAAAACAATTGCCTTTTTTTAATGGCAGCAACAGCGATGAGGCAATGAACTAAAGTGAGGCGGGCCACAAGAGTAAATGTCTCCTCATAATCAATACCATATTCCTGAGTAAATCCTTTAGCAATAAGTCGGGCCTTATAACCTTTAACAATCCCATTGGCCTTAGTCTTGATCTTATAGACCCATTTTCATCCTACTAAGGTCTTGTTTGGAGGGAGTGGAACAAGATCCCAAGTCTGAGTTTTCTTTAAAGCCTGCAATTCTTCTTTTATGGCTTGCTACCACAAAGGATTAGTACTAGCTTCTTTATAGCTTTAAGGTTCATAAAAAGAAGCAAGGGTAGAGTGAATAGAAATATTTTTAATATGAGGGAGATTGACAACATAAGGTTCTAAGTGAGAGGGAAGTTTAGTAGTTATTACAGGGCGTGATGACCGGGATGGTTTTGGGGAGACATTGATAACAAGATTATGAGAAGAGCTGGAATCCTCCGACAAGGCTAGATCCTTAGATGGGATAGGTGATGATTGTTTAGTAGGACCTACAATATGAGGAGACTTAGACAAATGCGGTGAGTCATTAGGAAACAAATTAATAGAGGGATCAGTAAAAAAAAAGGGTGAGGGATGAGATTTGGAAGGAAGACAAGGATGAGAACATTTTATGCTCCCAGAAAGTGACATATCTAGATGTTCGGGAGATGTTTAGAAATAGGATCCCAACATTGATAACCCTTGTGTTCAATACCATACCCTACAAAACAACATAAACAAGCTCGAGGTTCCAATTTGGAATGTTCATGAGGTTGAAGAAAAACAAAACAGGCAGAACCAAAGACTCGAAGAAGATTGTATTCAATAGTACAACCAAAAAGACATTCATAACGAGTTTTATTACCTAAAATGGCAGAAGGAACACGATTGATAGTATAAACAGCAGTGAGAGTAGCTTCTCCCCAAAATGCCCAGGACAAGAGGAGGAAATGAGTAGAGCCTAAATAGTATCAAGGATGTGTCTGTGTTTCCTTTTAGCTCTCCCATTTTGTTGGGATGTACTTGGACATGAGTGATGGAGAACTATGCCATGTTGAGATAAAAGAGAAAGTAATGATGCATCCTTATATTCCATGGCATTGTCATTTCAAAAAATTTTGATTGTTTGGGAAAATTGATTTTTTACCATTTGAGCAAATTGAGAATAGATATCCTATAAATAAGATTTTTTATGCATTAAATAAATCCAGGTATATCAAGAGAAATCATCAATAAAAATAACAAAATATTTTGAATCGCCCATAGTAGGAATGGGAGAAAGACCCCAAATATCATAATGTATCAAATCAAATGGAGCAAATGTCTCAGAATCACTATTAGAAAGGGCAAAGCATGATGTTTAGCTAATTGACAAGATAAACAATCAACATGTTCTTGTTTAACAGTGCCTAACAATCCATTAGAAATTAAATGATTTAGACGTTGAAAAGAAATATGACCAAGATGAGAGTGCCAAGTTTTGGAGGTAACAGTAGCACCACAAACAAATTGATGTGAAGATAGATGAAGTGAAGTGAGATCAAACAATCATCTTTCTTTACGTCCTGTCCCAAGCATCTGCCCCATCGTTGGATCCTGCACATAACAACCATGACAAGAAAAGTAAATATTTAAACTAAAATCACAAAGTTGACTAATACAAATGAGATTAAGGGACAGTTTCAAAACTAAAAAAATATTTGGTAAAGTAAGATTGGATGTAGACACAGTACCAACATGGCTAATAGACATAGTAGAGTTATTTGCAGTATGTATAATGGGTGACTGAAAAATGGTCTATTTAGACGTAAGTAATGAAGACACAGAAGTCATATGATTACAATATGCAAAGTTAAGATACCAGGAAGAGTGAATACATGCTGTGACAGACAAGGCTAAGGTTTTAGAATTACTAGACTGAGAAGAGATAAGCGCTTGCCTAAGAGTAGCCAAGTTAACTTGACTGAGAAGGGTAGCAAAGTCTGACTCAGAAGAAGATGTAGGTGTGAAATCCTTAGTGACTTTAGTAGTGAAAGAAGAAGATTGATGTTGATATTTCCCAGACTTGTGTCGAGAATCTTTCTTTAGTGGTCTTATTAGATAGTCTATTATCCAATGATTGGATTGTTTGCAATAATTACAGTTGCCCTTTTGCAAAGAGGGAGAGGATGTTGGACCTACAGTTGCCAAGACATTGTCAGAATAATGATAGGATTTAAGAGTAGCCAACCTAGTTTCTTCAGATATGAGCTCAGCAACAACAGTTTGCATGTTGGGGAATGGATCATGATGGAGAAGAGAGCCACAGACTTGTTCAAACTCTAAGCGAAGAGACATCAAAAGTTTCATTACATTCAAACAATCTTATCGTTGAGCACACAACTTAGCATCCCTTAGATCATGCCAGTATGGATCAGATGTGGCAAGTTGATCCAAAATAGTCTGCAATTGTGAAAGAAAATTCAAGATAGACTATCCAGGTTCCTATTTCAGACGATACAACTGCCTAAGCAATTGAAACTGATGAGCAAAGTCAAAGGTTGAATAACATTTGGCAAGCATATCTTAGACGTCTTTAGCATTTTCAAAATGGCCAAAATGTTGTTTGCTTGATAGTTCACAAGTAATGTGAAACCAGGTAAGAATTTGATGATTTTTGCAATCCCATTCTTCTAAGAGTTCCATGTACTTTGCAGAATCCATATCTGATGTTTGAGTTAGTTGAACAATGTCACCTGTGACATAACGCCATAGTTTGCAACCTCGCAAAAAACTAGACATTTCTTGAGCACACAACACATAATTAGTTCCGTCAAATGAGATGGTGATGGGTTTGGCAATGTCGGGTTTATCCATTATAATGGAAATAGCCAAAAATTGTGCAATACATATGCAAAGAAGTAGATTTATGAAAAACAAACCCCAATAATGGATTAAGCACACTTGAAAATCTTAAGAACCAGTCTGAACCAGTAAAAAATCGAGATGGAACTGACTGAACCGGCCAAGAAATTGAAATTAAACTAGTTCAATTCAACAAGAGGACAATAAAAAGCAGTGGCATGTGAGGATGATTTTTGGCCGGAAATTTTTAGGGTCGCTTTTTCTGAAAGGGATGGACCTGATGTCAAGGTACAGCCATGGGATACAGAGGCAAAAGATAGTCAAAAACAGACTCAAAGTAGGCTGCTAGGATTTGAACCAAACCGAATGAGGAAATTCAGAAAAAAAATTTACAGACCAAAATTAATCAGAGATAGGCTCTGATACTATGATAGAAGAACATATTGAGATTGAAATTTGTATTGTGTGTATAAAATAATGTACAAGAGGCTCTATTTATAGAGCTATGGAATACAAAAAAAGAAATTCCTAAGCATTAATCAAGCCTAAAATTTAGCCTCAAATCATGGCCTTGACTATGGCCATAATATGGTTGACTAACATGACGGTTGATTAAAATTCATGCATTTTAAGTATTTTCAACTACAATTTTATATGAGTTGATTGATTATTTTTATTATTTGATTTACAATTGAATTAGTTTATTATTTTTCACATATCACAATTGAATCAGTTCAACTAGCATATCAATTTTATTTTAATAACTATATATTTACACATTATGTTAATGTTAAAAAACTTACTGTTTATACAAAAAAAAATTATTATTTACAATTAAATACAAAGACTAGTTTTAGTAAAATGGTAGTTAAATATCAAGTATATTTATAAATCTACTATAATAATTTTTTTTATGGTAAATACAATATATGAATTTTAATAAAAATATTTTTATATATAATTATAGATAAATAAAATGTGTTGTTTGAATCAAGCAGCAAAACTGGATAATTTTTTTCTAACTTTTTTAATTGAACATTATAAATTATATTTTGTTAACAAGAATTCATCCTTTTTTTTTTTCCAACTTGTTCATAAATTATTTGGAAAAGTTTTTATAGCTGCTCCCTATAAATTATTTGAAAATTTCATATGAAAAAAAAAAAAAAAAAGCGATTTGTTTATTGCACAATAAGGGTAATATGGGCATTAAATTAATCAGCCAATGATTTCGTTAAAAAACATTAATGATGTGGGTCCAAAAGAATGTGAATAGATTTAAAGGGAGTGTAAATAGCTATTCCCATTATTTTGATTGTCAATAGTATTTGCATCAATTTTTACTCATTATAAAACTCTCAAATAAATAGAGTTAAAACTTCGGAATTTTTACGAGATCTTATGTTCAAATTTTAGTAGTTCAAATTAAACAACTTTTACTCCATCCCAATGGGTTTTTGACACTTAATTTTATGTGGAATAGTATCAAAAGATATAAATTCTAGTCAAAACTCAAAGTGATATAAGCAATAAGACTTTGTCAATTCTTCACAATTGTAATATTATAAATTTTGTATTTTGAGTTGTATTTTAGCCTTAACTGTAATTAATATTAATTAGAGATTTTGTAATATCTTGAATTTTAACTATTTTATAAAATTATATTTTTATATGAAAATGTATTATTTTAATATTTTCCTTATTAAAGTAAAAATTGAAGTTATGTTTTATTAAATTATATATATATATATATATATATATATATATATATATATATATATATATATATATATATATATATATATATTATTTGAATATGTGTTTTTAATGGTAATTTAATTTAAATATTATATATGTATACATAATTGAAAAAGGATTATGTATTTAGTTATGAAAATATTATAATGATTATTTGAAAATTTTATATTTTGATATTTGAATATTAATATTATATTTGATTAATCTAAATTATATTGTAATTATATAAATTACCAGAAGTTTGGGATTTTTATTATTATTATTATTATTATTATTATTATTATTGTTGTTGTTTTATATATATATATGTGTGTGTGTTTATGTTGCAAATTAAAAAGAAGAAGAATGGAGTATTTTGATTAGCTGGGGAAGGGAAAAACGGGACAGTATTTGGTTAGAGCAGAACGGGAAAGAAACAGATGGAGAGAGAGAGAGGCAGAGAAGGAGCGGGAGAGAGAGAGAGGGAGAGTTGTGTGCCAATGGGCAACCGTTCAGCTGGCGGTGGGCTGCACCGCCACCTTCAGTGGCTAGCCCATCATCCGGCGACCTCAGGGGAGGCGGCAACATCTCGATTGGGCGGCAAACGGCAGCATACGCGAGGAGAGAATGACCATCAGCGCTGAGACTTTGAATGCAATTTTCGGTCGATTTCGGCAGCCAAATCAAGCAAGGCCGGTTTCGTTCGACTCCTGGTGGCGAGGACTTCCTTTTGGTACCTGTCATGCCTCCGATCGGCCATCGGACGCAAAGATCGGAGCTATGAAGGCCGAAGCTTTTGAGGCATTTTTCGGCGAGACGACAGCGACTGACGGCAAGTGGATGCGGTTTTCATGATCCTGGTGTTGAGGTGAACCTAGTGGTGTGAAGATAGCTCAAATTCGCCACCGGCAACGGTGGCGTGTGGCTGGTCGACGACGCTCCGATGGTGGCATGTGGGGCAGTCCAACAACTCTGTTTCGTCGTTCTGGCATGACTCTCGATGTTCGTTCGATTGGAATTGTGAGGTTAAATCTAAAACTCCTGTATTTTAATTAATTGATTTATATTATGTTTAGCAAATTCTAGTTTGTAATTGTTAAGAGTTTGTTGAGTTCTGTTGATGAGTATGAGTTGGGAGGACCCAAGAGGGGTCGCTGAGATTGTGTTGACTGTTAAGATTGTTTTAGAAGTGTTATGTTTTCTATTGAGTTGGGTGGTATCAGAGAGTAGTATGGTTCCGCCGAAATTTTGGCAAGAGTCTCAATGTTCTTTAAGTTGTGTCTGGATATGTAAGTCACTCGTATTCTGATAATATCTCTTGTTATTCAGTGTCTTGGTTTCTAGCGTCCTTTTAGTTCCAAGGGTCGCACTTCCAAGAGAAGTCTTTGAGACGTGTAATCAATTAGGTGAGTGATACTCTCTAATATGTTATTCTGTCTTTATATGCATTTGCATCTATTGTGTGTATATATATGTATATTATGCATTATTATTGCATAAATGCATGTTAACATTTGATTGTGGTTGATGAATTGATATTCTATGTTACATTATGATTGCGGTTGATAGATGGAGATTAGGAGGATATAGTACCACCTATAATTTTGATATGAATATGGATATGGTTACTATTATGATTATGATTTTGATGAGATTGAGAAGATGAGCTATGACTGGTGGATGCTGGCCGGGCCTACTCATCGCCAGGGTTGCTATCAGTCGGGTCAGGATTGTATGGTACAGACTAGTGCTGGCCGGCCCATTGGACATAAGAGACAGATTATTGGATTCAGAGAGCCAGGATAAGGGGATCGGCTCTTTATATTGAGTATTAGTGTGGTACTGTGGACTGTATCTCATCCTTGCTTGATTGTGTGATTTCTCTATCTCTGTGACATAGTGCATAGCACGAGCATTAGAGTTTTGTATATAGGGCACCAGTTTAATATATTAGCTAGTATCATTCATTAAATCGAATGCTCATTCCTATTCAACTTGTTACTTTTCAAGTCAAGAAATGAGCTTGTGAAGAGATTAGAATTGAGTTAGATTGCCATTTGTCTTTCGGCAGTGTTTTATATTATAAGTACTGAGTTATGTAAATATTGTATATAATTATATTGGTACTTTAGAACTCCGCAATGTTACACTTGGAATCTGTATTTTATGTATCATCAATTATTATGTATATTCCGAGTTAAAAATTGTTTGTTAAGCAGAGTCTAGTAATATGACATTTGTATATTGAAATGATTGAGTTAATAGCCCAAAGTGGCTTTGATTTTGATTTGTGTTGACAGTTTAACTGGATCTGTTTAGTATTTGGGCCCATAGCCCTATTATATGGTATTTTGTCATCTAGTGTGTGATTAGGCTTACTACGGGCACTAGTAGCTATGTGCATTTCCTATGTCCTAGTGCCAGTCACGTGTTCTCGGGTTCGGAACATGACATATAGGCCTAGAAAATCATAATTAGTTTGATATACAATCTATATAAAGATTAGACATATAATGAGAATCAGTTATCTTCTCCTATCAACTCATCTCTAATTTCTCTTCAACTTCACATGGTATCAGAGCTACCTTAGCTTCTGATTATTGTTTTTTTTTTTTTTTCTCAATGGCAAATGAAATCAATGGTTCTCTAAACACCAATACTTCCTCTAACTTAATCACTATTAATACAGCTGTTCAAACTGAAATTAAACTGACTAGTGGCAACTATCCCTCATGGAAATTGCAGTTTCAAACTCTTTTTATTAGTTATGATATTCTTGGCTTCATAGATGGATCAAAACCATGCCCTGTAGAAAAAACCACAGCTAACAACACCTCCACTACGAATCCAGCTTATTCTTCTTGGATTTGATTGGATCAATTAATTCTCAATCCTATAGTAGGCTCCCTCTTAATGCTAAAACCTCTCAACAAGCCTAGGACAAATTAGCCTCCACTTATGCGAAACCATCTAAGGGATGCATAAAGCATATCAAACAGAACATCAAAAGTCTAACCTAATGGATTATCTTCACACTATCAAATCTAAAATTGATGAACTTGTAATATTGGGATCTCCATTAGACATTAAAGATGTAGCCGACATTATTTTTACAGGTTTAGGTGATGATTACAAAGAACTTGCAAGAGCCATCCAAGCACGTGAATCACCTATTTCCTTTAAAGAACTCCATGAAAAATTACTCACCTTTGAAATCACCAACACAAAGCATGAATCATCCCACTTCCCTGCGACAGCAAATGTAGCCACCAAACCAGTCCATCTTAACACCTCAAATAATAGGAATCACACCCATAACTCTCCAATCCACTTTAACAACTAACCCAACACCACTAGAAATAACTATATCCCTCGTCCTTATCAAGGGCACTGCCAACTTTGTGGAGTTCAAGTCATAATGCCAGACGGTATCTTTCCTTCAAGATGGTTCCCATTCAGTCAAATAATTCTTTCTCATCACATGGTTTCAAACAATTAAATTCATGGCAACCTTAAGCAAATACAGTAGTTTCAACACAAATAAAACAACAAAAATGGCTCCTTAATAGTGGTGCTAGCCATCATGTTACAGCTAACCTACAAAATCTATCATTGCATTCTCTATATGAAGGGTCTAATGATATAATGATTGGTGATGGCATTGGCTTACCCATAAGCCATACTGGTTCTACTTCTTTACTAACTTCAAACTTTGTGTTTCAAGTAGACAATGTTTTATGTGTTCCATCCATAAAGAAAAATCTAATTTCCATATCAAAATTATGCACATCTAACCAGGTCTCTTTTGAATTTTTTCCTCAAATCTTTCATGTGAAGGACCTATGCATTAGGAATGTTCTTTATCAAGGATCATCGAAGGATGGAGTGTATGAATGGCTTAGCAGTCCGTCAAACACCTCATCTATCATAGCCTTTGTAACAAACAAAGCCTCCTCCTCCTGTTGGCATCAACGATTAGCACACCCAGCTTTGCCTATACTTCAGCATGTTATTTGTGTTTGTTGATCATCATACTAAATATATGTGGTTCTATTCCTTAAAAGCTAAATCTGAAGTCAAAGATGTTTTTATTCAATTCAAAGCAATAGTTGAAAATTACTTTGGTCATAGACATATTGTTGAAACTAGACTTACTCTTCTAACTCAAGCCTCACTACCACTAAAATTTTGGTCATATGCTTTTTCCACTGCAATTTACCTAGTAAATTAGATGCCTACAAAAATTTTGAATCTTGTTTCTCCTTATGAACATATTTTTGGCCACAAACCAAACTATTCAAAACTTCGTATTTTTGGGTGTTTGTGTTATCGTTTGACTCATCCATACAACTCTCATAAGTTAAAGTCTAGGTCTTTGCCATGTGTTTTCTTAGGATATTCTTTGACTCATAGTGCATATTTATGTTATCATGTTCCTACATATAAAGTTTATGTTTCTCATCATGTTAAATTTATGGAAACAGTTTATACCTTTCAGGTGTCCAATCCTAATCCAATAAAAGACAATTTTGTTGCCACCATTCTTTGGAATCCACCTCTGATACAACTTTTGTAGCTAGCTATAAACATTCCATCCTTGCAACGATGTGATGAAGTTCTAGTGAATCTGTCTCCTTCACCAACCTAATCCTCCACCGAACTGCCAACTACATTAAGACACAACCAAACCTCTCAACCACCTCAAAAACCATAGCCTCTCCCTCCCTCTCACACTATGAGCACTTGTTCCAAAAATAATATTCAAAAACTTATTCAAAAATTGAACCTCACAGCTCAGCTCACCAAAACTTTTGAAGCAAAACCAACATCGATAAGCCAGGCTATTTCTAATCCTAGATGGCGAAAAACTATGAGTGACAAATTCAATGCACTTGTTAATAACAATACATGAGAACCTGTTCCTCCATCCCCACATCAAAATATAATTGGGACTAAATGGATTTTTAGAATTAAGCAAAATTTTGACCGTTCAATTAGCAAGTTCAAGGCAAGGTTAGTGGCAAAGGGTTTCAACCAATGCCCTAAGATTGATTTCCATGATACTTTCAGTCCAATAGTTAAACCCACAACCATTCAGGTTGTTCTTAGCTTAGCAATAAAAAATGGTTGGTCCTTTTGACAATTAGATGTTAATAACACTTTTTTCCAGGGAACTTTGCATTTGGATGTTTGCATGTCACAACCAGCTAGATTTGTCTACAAAGATTTGCCTAATTATGTTTGATAACCCAAGAAAGCCATATATGGATTGAAACAGGCACCCAGGGCCTGGTATCATGAATTGCTCAATTTTTTAATTGCTGATGGTTTTCTCAATTCTCAGTCAGATTCTTCCTTATTCATCTATCATCAAGGTGATGTTATTTTACACTTGTTGGTGTATGTTGATGATCTAGTTCTTACTGGATCAAATTAAGCAGTCATCAATGCCTTTGTCAATCAACTCTCCAAATGCTTTGCTCTTAAAAATTTAGGATTGCTTTCGTATTTTCTTGGTGTTGAGGTCATAACAAATGCTTATGGAGTTGTGTTATCTCAACAACGATTTTGTCTTGATCTATTAGCATGCACCAACATGTTAGAATCTAAGTCTATTCGTACTCCACTACCACCATCATTTTCTATCACTCAACATTCAGGTTCTCCATTAAAAGATCCAAAAGAATATCAAATGGTTATTGGTAGCCATCAATACTTGCTAATCACTAGACCTGAGATGGCATATGCAATCAATAAATTGTCTCAATATATGCAATAACCAACAACGAAACATTAGTCCTTTGTTAAGCAACTATTGAGATATCTTCGTGGTACAATAGGCTATGGTATTCAACTTTATAAACAATCATCATTAGCCTTGCATCGAATGTAGATTAGGGTGGTAATAAGGATGCCTGGTCTTTTACAACAGCCTATATTGTCTATTTAGGCAAGAATCCTATCTCTTGGTGTTCCAAAAAGCAAAAAGCAACAGCAAGATCATCCATAGAGGTAGAATATCAAGATATCACATCTATAGCTGCTGAAGTAACTTGGGTCTATCATCTTCTCAAAGAACTTCATGTTCAATTACCTCAGAAACTAATTATATATTATGACAATGTTAATGCAACTCAGCTTAGTGCCAATCATGTTTTCCATTCTCGAATGAAGCACCTTGCTATTCATTATTATTTTTCATGAGATATCGTTCAGAAAGGTTTGCTGTGAGTTGCTCATATTAGCAGTCAAGATCAATTAGCAGATGCATTGACTAAGTCCATAACAAGCAGCAAGTTTCAAACTCAAAGGGACAAGATTAGTGTTTGCAACTGTCACGACTCACCTTTTTAAGTCGTGATGGTCCTAGGGCATGGGTAGCCATAAGGGCACCGAAAACCCGTAAAATCCATTTCACTCATAATCAATTAACATTCATCATATTAAACCGTATCCCAAGACCATAACCTAATCACATTTCATTGTTATCCATAATATCATTTACACATAATACAACTAACTTCTTAACTTGAATCTTATATCATTAATCAAATATTTATTACATCATACATTATTACATTAACAATTACAATACCATTCATATTATATGTACATCCTATAATATATTAGTGCTAAACCCTTTAATAATCATTAATATTACATATAAACCTATAACTTTCAATAATCATTGAGCTCTAACTTACAACACCGAAACTTAACATAACAGTTTCCAAGCGAAGGATAGGCTTGGAACTTTTACTTTACTAACTCATTGACTTTACTTGAAAAGTTTAAACCACTACAATATGAGATAATGCTCAGTGAGTACAAAATAATACAATACATAAAGGGAATATAAAGATAAATTTCAGGATGGCTCTTTATAACAATAGAATGTTTTCAATCAATATCAACATTGTAGTTCAATTTCTCATTTTCAAGCTAATACCCAATCAATTCTAATTTTAATGTCTCACTTTAATCTTTTAATATAATCACCAAGAATATTCAATAATCATATAAATAACAATTAACTCAATTCAATTATCCCTATTTAACTACTTAATTCCAATAAACTATTTACCTAAATTCTTACAAATAAATTCTTAATTCACTATCTATACACAATTAGGAGTCAGGATTTATACCATATGGCTTGGTTTAATGAACCGAAGCTACTGTTCGAATTTGTCAGTTTCAGGGTCGCCAGAGTCCGGTTGCCGGAAAATTCCTATAGTGACCAAATCACGATCTGAGGATACCAACGGTTAGCTTATGATGTGAGGAGTTCAAATATAACTTTCACTTTCTCTCACTGTCCGGCTTTTGGCTGGAAAACACTTTGAAAATTCTGGTGGCTCAATCTCCGAACTCCTCCTCCAATCATCCTCAGTCGACGAGCTAGATATCAAATTGAAGCTCGTGACGAGGCCGTTCCATAGACACCAGAATCACCTTCATCCACTGCCGAAATCGCCAAAAATTACAACTCAAAGCTTTAGCGCCGGCAAAGCATGGTCTTGCCCGCACACTACTATTCACCGCTATTTTTCATCGCCACTACCTCCATCTGGGTCGCTGGAGCTCAAGGAAGGACTGGGCGGTGGTGGTGCAGTCCACCACTGGCAGGAGCTCAAGCAAACCCCTCTCTCTCTCTCTCCGCCGCTTTGTCTTTCTCTTACTCTCTCTCCTAATCTGCTATCTCTTTCTTTTTTTTTCTATTTATAAACATATATATATAACTTCTTTTTTTTTCATTTTATATAAATAAAATCTTATTAATTTATATAATATATTCTATTGTTATCAATAAAATTTTTATCATCATCATTATTATTATTATTATAAACCAACAAAATAATATTTTTATTTCACAGTACTTTAAAAAATTGAAAATAATAAATTTGAATGAAAACATTTTCTTAAATTACATTTTATTTTATTTCTTAAAATATTTTTACTCCTTAACTTATTGAAAGATGATCATTTTTCTCATTAAAATTGGAAATTCATAAACTACGAAAAATCATATTATTACATTCTATCCCCCTTAAAGAAAATTCATCCCCGAATTTTCAAAAACAAAGAGTTCACTTTAACAGACTTGAGTATCTATATCATTTACATTATGATTCTGGCCAAAAGAATTCTAATCACTTTCATTTCTTTCAATTCATCACCTACCAACTTCATTTCTCATCATTAATTATCTATTATCCCTCTTCCATATATCTTCTTCAAATTATATATCTTATTTCTCTGAGCCCCATGATCAATCTTTAACTCTTATCCTATTCAACCATATATTTATGCACGTCTCTCTCTCTCTCTTTTTTTTTTTTTTTTCCCTTACCTAATCTCTTTTATTAATGATTAACCTTCATCATAACAATTAATCTATAACTTCAAAAATCATCAAGAAACATTTATACATCCTTTATACCTCTTCGATTTCTAATTTCACCTTAATTTAATTGCAATCTTAAATATACCTCTTCTAATATATAATCTTATTAATAACTAAATCACATATTAACAATTGAATCATAACTCCTATTACACCAATTATCATACTTTTAATGTACACATACCCTTATGGTATTTCCTAGTTTTGAATTACTTTAAATTTATAATTCGATAACCATGGTCTTCATATAATTGGGATTTACTCCATTCTTATACTATCATTTAACAAAATTTTCTTACTCATTACCTCTTATATATATATATATATATATATCCATTACACTTCTTATATCTGCTCATCTCTAAACAACAATCTTATCTCAACTTATCTTAAGCACCTTATTAATAACTATTTTACACATTATATCGTTAAAAGAATTATACTCTCACCACTACTCCATAGTTTTAATTCATCTCCTTATCATCATATAAAATTTCAACCCAATATCCATATTATTCAATTTACTATCATATTAATTAACTTAATCACTCCAAGTACAATCTTCACATTATCTCTAGAATAACTTCTACCTTTCAACATCACATGCATCTCTTTATCAAGAACATATCAATTATGACAAGAATATTCAAATTATTAAATCATAGGAATCTATTAATACAATCTATCATTTTATTCCTAAACACCATTCACTTATACTCAACAGTTCATATGTGATCTTATATTAACTATATCAACTTTAAACACATCAAGTAATATATTTGATCTATCGAAATAAAGAAAATATACTTAAACATATAGCCACAATATACGCAAACACAATCATAATAAGAAAACATACTCAAGCATATATTTGATTTCGTTCGAGGTAGAGTAACTGTTCCGAGAGGATCTTGTCTAAGTCGTAATTGAGGAGACATTGCGACACAAGTGAAGAACTTATAAGGGCCAAATCAAAGCACGAGTTTCCAACCGATACTTAGAGTTCAAGGAATTATTTTCAAAGCTTATCCTTTATCTCAACTTATTTAATTCTGTTTTTTTTTTCCATTAATTCAATCTCATTATAGAACACTTCTCTTAAATAAAATTTGCCTAATCAATTAACTTCATAAACTCTCTTATGTCATAACTTTTATTTCCCGTAATTCACTTTAGTTCACACTTCATATATCCTAGTATCTCCTCATATACTCTTTCTCTTATCATTCACTACTTTTACTTTTCTACATCTCCATTACTTTGCTTGACCTCATTCAAATTATATTTCTATTTAACACATAATCCTCTAGTTTCATACCTTTCTTAATTAATAGATGTTTCTCCCATCATGAATTCATCCTCAATATAAGGTATTCATCAAAATCAATCATATTCTTGCACTAGTTTACTCTTAACTTACGCCTATCTTCTCTCTCACTTTCTTTTTAAAGACCATTCCGTCACCATACATTTCTTCTTGTAATCATCAACTTTATATATTTCTCTTTTAAAATGATTCACCATCAAATCATGTTCCATTTTGATCCTCTATTTTCCTCACCACTATATTCTCTTAATGCCTTAAAAGTTTTCTATTGCACTTACCCAATCATATTTCTTACAAGTCACTTTAGCATATACGCGATTGATCATTTCTTTCTTTGGATACAGAATAATCTTCTTCTACATCATATTATAATAATCTTCTTCCTTAGGTTATACCCAATATCTTCATATATAATAAATCTCTATATTTCTACCTTCTCATTTCTTGAATTTACAGGATGGCATCTAAACCACAATTTCAATAATACCTTGTTTAGCCTATCTCCCATAAATCTTAATATATAATATCCATGTGAGTCATTTATAGTCCCATTTAACCATTTTTAAAGATAATCTTTCATTTCATAACCTTGATGGTTCATAACCTCTAACAATTCACATCTCATTCATAACCTTTAACAAGTTTACATCTTATTCACCAATATCTTATGTCATTTAACCCTTTACTTACACATATCATAAATATCATATCATTCATTATGTATTAAAAATTTTCTATGGCACAATAAATAAAAAACACAGACAATATTGCTAATCAACTTATATTCTTAATGATCGTATTACAAGAACACAATGAGAAAATTCATGAAAACACTAATTAGAGACTTACACGGCAGGATCCATGGCTGGAATTTCATTCGTGCCAACCCAAAATCTAAACTTAACAGCCACATGGGTGAGACCTCAGCTGTGTCTCCACCTATGGGAGGCTACTGGATGGATTTTCCAATTTATCCTTATCACACGGCTAGAATTCCACCCGTGTGTTCACCCATGGCTTCCCATTTCCTATAATATTTTGATTCGAAACTTCTCATATTTAGCATTGCCACTCACTTATAACTTCTTTATTGGTTTAGAAACCAATTTCTAATTAGAAACCTCAAATCTCTGCCTAAAATAAATCCCATATTCTCTCACTATCATTATGCAATTACACTTACTACTTATGCATATCACTATTCACATCCCATAAAATCACATTTATATTTTTCACTTAATAACATTTAGCTAACAGCAATGGTGCGGATACTTCATAAGCGTAAAAGAATTTAGTATACCTTCATCATTGTTCATACTATATACTTATTGTTCAAATCATCAATTGCACTAAGCCATGTCAATAATCAATAATTACTTATAGTAGGAATCTATTCCTAATAAGATATATACATATTCATTTAAACACTTTCACATAAACAATCATTTTCTCATATACACAATGTCCTTGTCATCTCATTTCCATATAACACATAATTGAATCACATATATCAATTATACTACATGTCACTTTATCATTCCCGTTTCACGATCATTATGCACATTCCCTTTTCACAATCCTTTTACATATATCATATATTATATGAGAAACTTAGAACTTTACGAGTAATGCGGATCTAGACTTATCGATATACTTCAATGACAAGAAGGAATTCCTATGCTCCATGGTTTAACCTATAACTCATAGTACTTATAACGTCTAAAGCTAGACTTAAATTTTTACTCTGATACCATCTTTGTCACGACCCACCTTTTTAAGCCGTGATAGTCCTAGGACATGGGTAGCCATAAGGGCACCGAAAACCAGTAGAACCCATTTCACTCATAATCAATTAACATTCATCATATTAAACCATATCTCAAGATTATAACCTAATCACATTTCCTTGTTACCCATAATATCATTTACACATAATACAACTAACTTCTTAACTTGAATCTCATATCATTAATCAAATATTCATTACATTATACATTATTAAATTGACAATTACAATACCATTCATATTATATGTACATCCTATAATATATTAGTGCTAAACCTTTTAATAACCATTAATATTACATATAAACCCTATAACTTTCAATAACCATGGAGCTCTAACTTACAACACCAGAACTTAATAGAACAGTTTCCAAGCGAAGGATGGGCTTGGAACTTTTACCTTGCTAACTCGTTGACTTTACCTAAAAAGTTTCAACCACTACAATATGAAACAATGCTCAGTGAGTACAAAATAATATAATACATAAGGTGAATACAAAGATAAATTTCAGGATGGGTCTTTATAACAGTAGAATGTTTTCAATCAATATCAACATTGTAGTTCAATTTCTCATTTTCAAACTAATACCCAATCAATTCAATTAAATCAATTCTAATTTCAACGTTTCACTTTAATCTTTCAATATAATCACCAAGAATATTCAATAATCATATAAATAACAATTAACTCAATTCAATTATCCCCATTTAACTACTTAATTCCAATAAATTATTTACCTAAATTCTTACAAATAAATTCTTAATTCACTATCTATACACAATTAGGAGTTGGGATTTATACCATATGACTCGGTTTAATGAGTCAGAACTGCTGTCCGAATTTGTCAATTTTAGGGTTGCCGGAAAATTCCCACGATGACCAAATCACTATCCGAGGATACCAACGGTTAGCTTATGATGTGAGGAGTCCGAATATAACTTTCACTTTCTCTCACTCACTGGCTTTTGACCGGAAAACGCTTCAAAAATTTTGGTGGCTCAATCTCTAAACTCCTCCTGCAATCATCTTCTGCCGACGAGCCAAATATCAAATTGAAACTCATGACGAGGCCATTCCATAGACACTAGAATCGCCCTCATCCACTACCGAAATCGCCGAAAATCATAGCTCAAACCTTTGGCATCAGCGAAGCATGGTCTTGCCCGTACGCTGCCATTCATCGCCATTTCCTGTTGCCACTGCCTCCATCTGGGTTGCCGAAGCTCAAGGAAGGACTGGGCAATGGTGGTGCAGTCCACCATCGGCTGAAGCTCAAGCAAACCCCTCTCTCTCTCTCCACCGCTCTGTCTCTCTCCTACTCTCTCTTCCAATCTGCTATCTCTTTCTTTTTTTTTTTTCTATTTTTTTGTTTATAAACATATATATATTTCATAATACTTTAAAAAATTGAAAATAATAAATTTATATGAAAACATTTTCTTAAATTACATTTTATTTTATTTCTTAAAATATTTTTGCTCCTTAACATATTGAAAGATAATCACTTTTCTTACTAAAAATGGAAATTCATAAACTATGAAAAATCGGGTTATTGCAGCAACAGACCACCATCTTGAGGGGGATGTAAGCAGTAAGACTTTGTCAATTCTTCACAACTATAATATTTTGAATTTTTTACTTTGAGTTGTATTCTAGCCTTACCTGTAATCATATTAGTTAGAGATGTTATAGGCCTAGAAAATCATAATTAGTTTGATATACAATCTGTATAAAGATTAAACATCTAATGAGAATCAATTGTCTTCTTTTCTCAACTTATCTCCAATTGCTCTTCAACCTCACAAGTGAAGCAAAATATATACATACATTACTGTGAAAAAGGAAAGAACAAAAAGGTTATGGAAGAAAAGTAAAGGCTCACCAATCATATTTTTCAAGAACCTAACAGCACAAAAAGCCATAAGTCATATGACTAACATTCCAATATTAAAGTTTTATTTACAATCTGCTCAACATCACTCAAAAACAACCAATAACTTAGGTTGCATGCAGGGATCTGCCAATCCCCAATAAAGCCAAAGCCCTTAGGCAAGGCGAAACCATTAAGGGGTTGGGATAGGCTATAGTTCGAGTAGTTTAAAAAAAAAATTACATCCTCTACCTAAATTCTAATTTTTTTTTTTACATTTATACCCTTAGATAAAAAGTTACTTTTTGCTAATTGCTTTTTATTTTTTTATCATTTTTTTATGTTATACTTATTTTTTTTTTTACATTTCTCAATCGCAGGTACAAAATAATCTCTCTCTACAATCTCAATTTCTGTCATTGTTATTCCTTCTCATCTCGCCGCTAATCGAAAACTGGTCGCCCTACGAATTTTCATTGTTTCCTTCCTTCTCTCCCTGCTGTATGATCTCACTTTGTTTACAAGATGAATGACTTAGGTGAATACTTGTTCTGCTATTGTACTACTAGTTTGCAATCTCAAAATAATTATTTGGGTTGCTTTCTTCATTTTAAGAACAATCTTTAGGGTCTTGAGAGAGAAAAAGAGAGAGCTTTTTTGTGGGAAATTTTTCCAAACACCTGGCTTGATAATTCGTGGCACTGCATAATTAGCATTAGATAATTCAAGCAACACATTGAAATTATAATTTTTGTTATTCTGGAATTTTGGAATAATTTGAGTATCATTTTCTTGTAAAATGTCTATGCAATTAAAAAAAATGAAGCAAATGTTTATTTATGAAGAATGAGCTTGTTTCATGGGTTTTAATGGCACAAACAGACTAATGGGTGATGAAAAATGTAGGAATAATTTTAGAAATTGTGAAGCCTTGCCCGAGTACCGATCCGATCCGCTAAAGAGAATCAAAATGCTCATTTGGAAAAGAACTCACGAGGAAGCCCTCGGGCTTATCTTTGATAGATTTGAAAATTGTTTCTTAGAGTTGCCACCTTAATTTGTTTTTATTTGGGAAAATATAACGAAAAAATCTATTTGACTCCAATTATTATGCAAAAAAAAAATCACTAGCCTCAAAACCAAAGATGATTCAGAGACTAGGTTTTCGGTTTATCTTAACAAAATAAGTTTGGCTAATTAATATAAGAGTGACTTAAAGTATATTTCATGAACAAATTAAAATGTCTGAAAAATTTATAATATGTGATCATTCAACTCATTTGTTTCAACAATAAAGTAAAAACACAGTTAATATTCGAAATAAAAAAAAAGTTAATATTACAATAAAATTCCAAACTTAGGTGATACCTCCTCTAGCCCTTATGGATTCTAAGGAAGTCATACATTCCCCAAACTAAGCCTAATAAGAAAGTAAAAGAAAATAAAATAAAAGCAAGTGAAGAAAGTGATAGAGGGGAAAAGTTGGTTAGTTTTAATTGGATTCGATGTTTGAACCAAGCAACCCTACGTATCTCGTTGAATGGAAATCAAAACCCATGCAGTTCTCCCTTCTTGCAAATGAGTTAGTTTAGCCTAGCCACTTTATCATGTTTTGATTGATTGAAAAGAAGGTTGAGTTAATGAGTTAACTTAATTAACTACCAAGTTGATTAGCTAGCAACCTAGATAAATTGATTTAATCAACTAGCTAAAAGAGGCAATGATTTTTAGACAAAAGAAAATTAAAGGAAAAGAAGCTTATCACAGATAGTAGGCGGCGACTAACCTCGGAGGCAGGCTGCAATTGGCTTAGGATGATGGGCGGCGACTAGCCTTGGATGGCAAGTGGCAGCTAGCCTCAAATGGCGTTTTGGCTCGCCTCAGATGGCGAGCGCTGGATTGCCTCAGATGGCATGGTGGCACACTTCTGATGGTGGGCGGCGACTAGCCTTGGATGGTGGGCGGTGACTAGCCTTGGATGGTGGGCAACGGCTAGCCTTGGACGGTGGACACCAGCCTTGGGCAATAGACTTGCCTCAAATATGCAAGCGGAAAGCTTTTAACTAGTTAGGTAGAAATCAAGGAGAAATCTCCCAACATGAGCCTTGGGCAATAAACTTGCCTCGAACAGGCAGGCAGAAAGTCTTTAACTAGTTGAGTAGGAATCAAGGACAAACCTTCAACTTGCTTTGTGAAACAAAAAGCAAATGCAAAGCAGTTTGCTTGAAATTAATGCTTTGCAAGCTCTAGAAGTTGGTGATTTGAAGTGTAGAGATGTCTTCTATATATAGGGAGAAGATTGGAGGGGGAAAACACTAAAATTCTAATGTGGGATTGCAAAAATAGTGAATTTCGTAGGAGTTGAGGCACAAGCCTTTGCGGCACCTCAGAGTTCTCTATAGTAGTGCTACCTTTTGCGATTCCGCAGAGACCTTTGCGACAAAGCCGTAGAGCTCTGCAGCAATGAACCCATTTTCACCCGTTTCGCCTGTTTTAGCCCGTTCTTGCTCATTTCTCATCCTTTTTTCACCATTCTAGTTGCCTTGTATTCGTTATTCAGTCCCAGATGATTTTAAGGGGTTCAAATATCGAAAAGACATGTTTCAATTTTTTCAATTTTCCCGTCTTGACAGTTTTCGGCTTTTGGAGGTTTATTTACCGAGTCTAAGTGCTTTTAATGCTCAAATGCATACTCGAGTGTGCAAAATTAAAGGTTCACAGAAATGTATTGTTCCCATCATTAGAATAAATAAATCTACGGCAAAACCCACTTTTGAGCTATATTAGTTTGCCTTTTTTTTTAATTTTATCCTACCAAATTTATATAGTTTAAAAAGATAATAATTTATTCAATTAAAGTCAAACTTTCTATTTCTAAAATTTATTAGAGATTGACAATCTGATTCAAATAAACATTTAGAGCAGCCTTTATTAATTGCAAAACACATACTAAATTTCAAGGCTCTTGCCGATAGGGTATTACATTGACAAATTTTAGGCTATTCTTTATTTATGGGAACATCAGGGAGCCAATTCCTTCCATCTGTTGCACTCAGCCTGCATAAGTAATTTGATTAGGGTGGAGATTCTAATTGATTAGGGTGGAGATTCTAACTTTGTAGTAATAATAATTTATTAAATTTAGAAAATGATAATGAATATTGGGTACAAATGAATATTTGGGTATATATTTGGTTTATTTTGTTTATATATTTGGTTGATTTAATGTATATGTTTAGTTGATTTTGTATCATTTTATTATTGTATAATGTTTTCTCAAATTTTCTTTTTTATATAATTATTTTTTCTTTTTATATTATTTTTTTCATTAGTGCTAATATTAATTAACACTCCTCTTTACGTGCTTTTATTTTTTTTGCCATTTTAGTTTATATATTTATATGTGTATATTATAACAAGAATTTCTTACTTATAATAATAAAATGCTTTCAATATAATAAATAATATTTTTATACAGTTAATTAAAAAATAAAAGAGTTAATTCAATAATTATTTGTTGGCATTAGTTGTAAGAGTATAGGCAGGACCGTTTTAGTTGAAAATACGAGAATGTGTGTGACAATGCTTATCTCTCACATGCAATCTTTTTTTTTTTTTTTTTTTTTTTTTTTTTTTTTTAAATTTTAAATTTTCATTTTTTTATTATATTGTAATTTGAGAGATATGATGGAATAGATTGATTTGTAGTTTATTATAGGTTGAGAACAGGCTGGTTGTTGGTTTTTGCATATTTTAGCATTAGTATTGATAAAATATTAGTTGTTTTTCGGTTAATCAAAGGTTACTTTGTGGTTGATTACATGTTGATTGTTGATATTTTATGATTAATTACAAGTTGATTGTTGGATTTCTATATATTTATTTTTCTTTTTTATATTATTTTTAGTAATAATAATGTTAATATTTTTAGTCTTTATTGTTACTAATGATAATTTGTTAAATTTAAATATAGCACATTTAAATTTAAAGAAAATGAAATAAATATCGAATATAAATAAATATTTGATTATATGTTTGCTTTAATTTGTTTATATATTTGGTTGATTTGATGTATATGTTTAGTTGATTTTGTATCATTTAATTGTTGCATAAAGTTTTCTCAAATTTTTTTTATATAATCATTTTTTATTTTTATATTACTTTTTCAATAGTGAGTTAGCCATATTTATGAAATAATTTGTAGATCAGCTCTACAATTTATAGAAATAATTTAGATCAACTCTATAATTTATAGAAATAATTAAGTACAGAAAAATTGTAGATGTAATTTTTTTTTTTTTTGTTAAAGCCTTATTATTGGTGCATTTTCTTTTATTTTGGATAACCTATTTTTTGTTGCTGTACTGTTTTATTTTTGTAGATGAACTTGAAAGGTGATGTTCCAATCAATGTCATGACGCAGTTGAGTATGGGTGGTTCGAAAGCATTTTTGTTGGGTAGATTTTATTTTATTTTATTTTATTTTTGTTTCTAGTATATTTATTTAATATTTTATTATGTAATATTTTTAAATATTTGTATGTTTTTAACAATCTATTTATGTATGAGATGGATTATTTTAGTTTAATACATTTTATATTTTTGTTTGGTCATTTTGTTACCTTTTTGAATTTTTTGCATGCGTTTTTAATTTTTTTTGTTTCATTTGTATATAAAGAATCAGTATTAGTATTACTAAAATACTATAATTTGAGAGAGATTATGAAATAGTTTGAGAATTAGGTTATATTTTGGTTGATCAGAGGTTGATTTGTAGTTAATCATAGCTTGTTTGTAAGTTGATTTTTTATATTTTGTGGTTGATTACTTATTGATTATTGGTTTTTACATATTTTAGCATTAATATTACGATTTTAATATACAAATACTTATATTATATTTCAAAATTACTTTCTAAATTTTGATCCAAAAATTAAATCTCAAAAAGCAAACTTATTTTATTATGAATTTTAAATAAAATTTAAAAAAGGCATAATAAAACTTAAACTTCATGTGTTATTATTATTATTATTATTATTATTATTATTATTATTATTATTATTAATGTTCCATCTCTTTATTTTGTATTATATTATTATTAATAATTTATTAATATGCTTTTATTTTAATTTTGAATTAAAATTAATATA
This sequence comes from Reutealis trisperma, assembly GCA_947687605.1. NCBI lineage: Eukaryota > Viridiplantae > Streptophyta > Magnoliopsida > Malpighiales > Euphorbiaceae > Reutealis > Reutealis trisperma. The sequence continues at coordinate 3,691 of CANTUT010000212.1, read as the reverse complement.
TTTTTTATTTTAATTTTATATTTCAATGTATTTTATATTTTTTATTGCAACACTAAATTTATTTTTTTAATAATATGTTAGCCATTTTATAAGAAAAATTAAACAAATAAAAAAATATAAGAATATAATTTTTATTTTTATTTTTTAATTAATATAATTTTAATTAGAATAATTAAACAAATAAAAAAAACTTAACCATTAATGTAATAATATAATTTTAGTTATCTCTTAAATACTGAAAAATAAATATAATTTTCATATTTTCATTAACTGTTGATTACATATTTATCACATGTGAGTAAAATGTTCATTATTCATATAATAGATATTCATTATATTTAGCAGTAAGATGTATTAAAATTTTTTTTATAATAAATTATATACTTCCTACACTTCTGAATGTATATGAAGAAACTCAACTATTAATGTAATTTTTTTCCTTATAGAAATTAATATAATTTAAATTATCTCTTAAATATTGAAAAATAAAATAAAATAAATATAATTTTAGTATATTCATTAACTGTTTATTACATGTTCATTATATGTGAATAGAATATTTATCATTCGTATATTGTATATTTATTATATATAGCAGTAAAATATATTAAAAAATATATTAAAAAATTCATTTTTTTAAAAAATTATATATTTCCTACACTTCTGAATATATATGACAAAAACTGAATCATTAATATAATTTTTTTTATATAGAAATTAATACAATTTAAATTAGAAGAATTAAACAAATAAAAAAACTTAACCATTAATGTAATTTTTTCTTAGAGAAATTAATATAATTTTAATTATCTCTTGAATACTGAAAAAAAAAATATAATTTTAGTAGGTTAACTGTTGGTTACATGTTCATCACGTATGAATAGAATGTTCATAATTCATATGTATATTCATTATATTTAGTAGTAAGATATATTAAAAAATTTATTTTTTATAAAAAAAAAATTATGTTTCCTACACTTTTGAATATATAAGATAAAAACTCAACTATTAATGTAATTTTTTCTTATATAAATTAATATAATTTTAGTTAGATGAATCAAACAAATAAAAAAATTCAATCATTAATGTCATTCTTTTTTTTATAGAAATTAATATAAATTTAATTAGAACAATTAAACAAATAAAAAAACTAAATCATTAATACAATTTTTCTTAGAGAAATTAATATAATTTTAATTATCTCTTCAATAGTGAAAAATATAATAAAATAATATAATTTTAATTATGAATATTACAAACAAATAAAAAAAGACAAAAAAAAAGTGACAGTCGTCCCCTCTTTTGATGTTAAATTTGGTCTTATTTTCTTATTTTCCTCCTATATTGCCACATGTCTTTTGGTTCCTCACCTCACTTTTCTCTCTTTTTTTTCAGTTCTTAAACATATTTTAGACCCCAAGTCTATAATGCAATATGGATTGGAGCCCATGATATAATTTTCTGGTAAACTTATCTTAAAGTACAAACATAAGTTTTTGTATTTTAAATTACATCATATTTAAAAGTTAAAATAAAATAAAAACCTTAATTAATTACTTTTTCTTTAGAGTTTAAACATAAGTTTATTGTCAATTTATCAAAATATTTGTACATAGCAAAAATATTGACTACATCAATAAATTAAAATGTATAAAAATGAACAAACTTTTTTTTCTTATTATTAATTTTTTTAAAATTTCTTCTTACTATTGACTTTTTTTTACTGTTGTTAGTTTCTATTATTTTCTGTATTAGTTAACTATTCTTTCCTTTCATTTCTTCTTCTTCTCTTAACCTAAGTCGAGTCCTAATTAATTAATTTTTTAATTTATTTTTCTTTAAATCTTACCTAATCAACAATAAATTAAAAAAACACTGGGTTAAGAAGTATAATTAAGAAAGTTATTGTTTGTCTCAAATCCAAACAATATTGGCATGTTGAAAATGATAAATGGGAGTCTTCAATTAATGAAGTGGGTGGTAGCTGTAGGTGGATAAAATTTATAGTCAAAATAATGGGGTTCACTAGTTAAATATAGAGTGTGTTTGGGATTACTATTAGGGGTTAAAAAAGTGGTTTTAGAATTTTTTTATTTATTGATTTTTATTATTTTTTATAAACTATTTTTTCAAATCTACTTCTGAAAAAAACATCAATTTATATGTTTATGCTTAAAAATAGTTTTAAAAAACAATTTTTTTAAAAAAAAGTATAAAAATTTTGTTAAAAAGCATTTTTGGGAAACTCAATCCCAAACAAACCCATGGTAGCTGTAGGTTAGACTTGTGTTGCAGACCACCAATTATAATGGTGAGGAAGAAGTATAAAATAATAGCGTCCACCATATTTTTGGTATTCAATGCGGGAAAGTTTGGGAAACTGTATTTTTATGAAAAAATAATCAAAGAATGTATTTTTGTAAGAAAATTAGTTGACGGGTAAAAATATAATATTAAGGTCTTTTTTGAGGCATTTCTGTAGGAATCCCAAAAATAAAAAAATTATACTTACATTTTAGATTTTTAGTGTGCTTTAGCCCAAGATATTATCGGAAAGAAAATTTAAGAATAAAAGACTCTTTTCGCGTGTTTAGTGTTATGTTCTTTTCCTTTCCCTTGAGAACAAAATTATTTATTTCTCAAAACTTTCTTTAATCTTCCATTCCTCCTTAAGTAAGAATTAATTTTAATATCTTTCATTCAATCAGTTACCAAATTTCAAAAGGTATGTTATTCATTATTTCTCAAATTTTTTTGTATTTTTGTGTTTGTAAATGGATTTCTCTTTTTTTTTCTTTATTTAGTTATTTCTGTTTGTTTCTCAAGAAAAAATAATTAGAGTTAGAATTAGATTAAATTATGAATTTCTCTTTTTCTTAAATATGAATTTGTGTGTATATAAGAATTAGATTAAGATTAAATTTTTCACCATATGAGGTTTAGATTTATGGGTTGAATTTGTATATCGTGAGGTAAAAATTCTCAATATCTATATATTAATACTTTAATACCATTCTTTTTTTCTTTAATTTATGGCTAATTTTTTAAACCACAAGGTTATCAAGTTTAAACATCTGATATCTCATACACTTGGAATTGAGTGGAGATTTGGTGCTTTGCTTGTTCATGGATTATAACAAATGCTGTTTTTAGTATGATATTAATCTTTTTTTTTAATCTTAATTAACTTTGCTTAGTTTCATTACCTTTTTAATTTCTCTTTTAAAAAATTTCTTGTAGTTGTTATAAAAAATTAGTATAATGGTATGAAAAATAGAATTTGATAAAGACTTTCAGGTTAATTTTATTTGCAATTGGTTAATTCAAGTAGTGCTAACTTTAATAGAAAATTAAGATTTTTCTTTCTGTAATTAGTAGAAGCCTCTATGTATGGCTATAATCATGATCACACTGAACATTTTAGTTAGACTTCATTAAATTTTCCAATGGATTGTGCCAAATTTTGTGCCTTTCTTTAGTTATGGGAGGTTTTTGCTATGTGCAATTTGATTGCATTTCGTCATTATGAGAGTATAATTATAATCTAACTCAGGTTAAGCGAAATTCCTAGTTCCGCCATTGCCCCTAGGGTCTTCCTAGTTCTTTAGTTCTATGAGGGAAAACTTCCCATCCAATCTTGGACTTTTGGAATTTTTTTTAACCAAAAGTAGTCTATATGTCCTTTGATTTA
>CANTUT010000211.1:305000-390000 GCA_947687605.1 Reutealis trisperma | reverse complement strand
ACAAAATTTAGCGACACCACAATAGTGTTGTAAAGGCATCACTATGATGTATTATATGATTTTTTATTTATTAATTGAATATAATTGCATTAAATTAAATTAATATTCAATGAAATTTTAATAACAATACACTAAAATTAATATAAATTTCAATTTTAATTGTAGCATTTAAAATTAATAAAATTGTACATATTGTGCACTATTATAAAAAATAATATTATATATTATTTGCATAAGAGATGAAAAAAAAAATTTGGACTAGAAAATCAACAACCTAAGGCATAAACTGTATATCACTGGGAGGATAGGGGACTTGGACTAGGTTTAAGATGGATTGGCAACATCATCATTAATATTAACCTCGACTAGAACTTTATCTCACGTGTTGTGTATAACACCACATAATAATACAACCATCCTATCCATTATTTTACGTTCTTGCTCATTCGCCAAATGACTCTACTCCTTCAGGTACTCATCAAGTTCCTCTTTTAGCTCCTCCCCAATTTGTGAATGCATCTTTTCTTGATCAATTGTACTGACTGTAGTTGTTGATGGGGAACTAGGCCCCGCAAAATACAAAAAAGCCATCTCATTGACACCATATACCCTCTAATCACTCGGTTGTGCCCCAATTGCCTCGAGATACAAGTGCCTCTATTCCTCAGGTGAAGGAGTGGCATTATCTCCATCTTCAAATTGCTATTACCTCCATCTTCAGATTGCTGGGATAATTGAAATACAAGTTGATCAACACATGCTTATACTAATAAACAATTTAAAATTAATAAATTAATATATAAAATTATTTAAATAATTAGAATATGAAATATATATTCTAATTAAAAATAAAGCTTCTTATAATAACTTGTTTGTCACGGTCGTTGAGCTAATTACCACCCATCTCTATGTGTGTATGCTTGAACAACTTTATCTCTCTAGCATCCAGGCTAAGCATCGCATTCTAAAAAACAATATGAATTAATTAAGTATAATTCAAATCTAACTTAAAAAAATTAAAACAATATATCACCAGTCTTCTTGTTTACTTGTCATGAAAAATAGAGCCATATGTATGGTTGAAGGTTATAGTACCTAGATCGGCTTTTTCGATTTTTTATTGGAGCTTGCCGTCTTGATTTTTTTTTTTTTTTTATACTCATTGGTATCCCAATACTTTTACCAATTTTTCTAGATAGCCCTGGAATATTATTTGATATACCTTTCATCACATGGCACAGTTTATACATCATGTTAGCATATAATCTCCCAATTGTGAGATCTCGCCCGAATGCCCCTCTCTCACTGAGGGAAAGAATCAGGCTGCCTTACTTAAGGAGATAGAGGGTGACGAGATGGAGGAGGCAGCTATTAGAGTACTGGTGACCAAGGATCTATTGCCAAGATAAAGGAAGTGACTCGATGTAACAATCTACACCTACCCTAGGAGTTTCAAGACAACTTACTTGATTTTAGAGCTATTATTACTAAGTGTGTGCTTATATGAAAATTCATGTGTTATGTGATTGATGAGTATGTGGCATGTTAGATTAGTTCTTGTATGCATAATATGAATTATTAATGTGAAATAAGTGATTTATGTGAAGTGCATAAGCATAAAATGATTTATGGCATACAAAGTGAATTTTCATGCATAAAGCGATTTTTAAGCATAAAATAATTTTTATGAGTATTTTTAAAATATTTTTAAATAAATATTTTAGGGGAAATTTCAATGAAAATAATAAGAAAAATATTTTTTTTAAGTAATTATAATCAGCCCATAAATAAAATTAAAAGGCCCAACTCACTAAAGCCTAACACACAAAAACACTCTTAACCTAGCTCATTAATGGCAAACTTATAATTTTGCCAAAACCCTAAATATGAAACCTAAAATTCAACCCCTTGCTATAGTAGTAGCCACCATTCTATTATTCATCATAATTTTTGTAGAAAAATTCTCTCAAAACTTCCCTCTTAACCAAAATTCACAAGGTGCCTTCAAACTTTGTGATTTTGTGGTTATTTTCATAAGTTTTTATCTTCTTTCAATCAACTATTTGATTTTTATGAAACTAACCAAGAGAAATCCATATGGGGTTGTATATTCACCATTTTTATTGATCAATTGATCCTAAGTGATTTATTGGAAGGAGAAATAGACTTTCAACTATAAACATAACTCTTTTTTTTACATATCCACCAAAAGTGAACCCTAAAACCTAAAAGTTGGAATTTACATGCTTGTGCATAAGAGGGAGGGGGGGTGCCGATTTGTATGATGACAAATTCTAAAATGATTTTTTTTTTTTTTGTGTTTAGATGAAAAATATTGATTTAAAACATGTTTTACGTATTACTATAATAATTGGAAAGTACGAAAAGCAAAAGAATCCATGTTTTCCACCCTAGAACTTAAAATTGGAATTTTCATGCATATCTCTATAAAAGGTGCTAATTTGTCTATTATTGTGTTCTAAAATGATTTTTTTTCATGTTTGGATGAAAAATAGTGGTTTAAATCATGTTTTTGCATATTACTATAATGAACGAAAAGTGCAAGAAATAAGAAAATCTTAGGTTTCCATGGTTTGTATGATTCGGCCTATAGTGAGATTTTGATCCCAATGTCTATAATTTTTGTATGATATATTTTAATGATTTTTAACATGTGTATATGGATGATACATGATTAAATTGCATGTTAGTTGAAGGAGTAACTCTAGACAAAGCCTGGAGAGTTTCGGCCTACACTAGGGTTTTCAAACCTAAACTACCATGTTTGATTGATATGTGTATATGATTAAGTGACATGTGAATTAGGCCTTATGATGTGTTAATTGTGGATTAATGACCTTAAATTGACTATGATATTGATTTTATAATTTGGTGAAAAGAGATAAGCATGATACTTTTAAGATTACTTGTTAAGTTGAGGTATATGAAAAGTATTAAGTGTGACAAGTTGGAAGTGGAATTGAATTGATATTAAGATCATGATATATTGTGTTTGACTATAGAAAAGTCTTGGTATGAGTTATTATGTATTTTCATGTGAGCCTAAGAAGGCTAAGTGTGCAAGACTAAAAAGTCAACATGTTATGTGTAAGTGATGAGTGCACTTCTAAGTGCAACTCTAAGTATATATGGATATTATAGGTGCATGGTGTAGTTATGGGATAGGATAGCATGATGATAAGCAAATTCTAAGTATTGAATTGTAATGTATGTTAGAGCTTGAGGATTATTAGAAGTTCAAGGGCTACAAGCACTAGGAGTTAAGGAACCATAAGGTGAGTAAACTTTATGTCCTTGTTACAAGTACAAGCTCTCATGATATGTGAACCTTTGAAATTCTTGAAACCCAAGTTCTTTTCTATTTTCAACTACAACTATATGATTTCTTTTTTAAGCTTGGGTGGCTAAAGGACAATTGGTCCAAAACCATTTTTGATTATTCAATGATAATAATGAACCTTTGTGATTGTTGCTCTAACTTATATTCTTTCTGGAACCACACTGTTATTTATCTTTTATTCAACAAGCTAAACATATATTATTATCATGTTACATGTGATTGAATTCTTTAATGCTATTGTTATAAGTGATTGCCATTAACTCTAGTTATAGTACCTATAAACCCTTTTATGTAGAAATCCTCGTGCCGATGTAGGTAATCATCATAATCTGTACACAAGGTCTTAATTCGATGGATAGGAGTAATGTAGCCACCTCAACTAGAAGGGGTGGTTCTAGCCATGGAGCCTAATTAGTTTCACACTTTTCTACATGATAGGAGTTGGAATTTGGTTTGATGCCACCTCTACTCTAGGTGTTCAAGTGAATATGGCAATAGCCCTCACTTTATGTGTTATGTGTTATAAGTGTGATTTTTGTGAACCTTGCTAAATTGCAAACCATGAACCATAAGTTATGAACCCTTTTTAAAGGGATATATGTTATTGTCCAAGTCTATTGTCATACTATGATATGAAGAGTCTCTCTTAGATGGTCCGAGAGTTTCATTTTTGGATTATTATTCATTTGATAATGGATTTGGAGTCTTAAATGTTCTTTTCATATGGATTGTATTTAAAGTATTCTAAAAATATTATTTCTTTAGTTAATGTTTTCTTTATTATTGGATATTTAAGTTAATGCATAAGGTTTTGGTATGATCCTAGGTAGTGTTTAAATGTGCATGAGTGGGTTCTACGAGCGTGGGTGACCTTATGTTTACCTATGTTCTAGGACCGTCATATCTCTAAAATTGGAATGTGACACTCAACCTAGCAGGGAGACTAGAGGTGTTATAGGAGGACCAACACTATAGGCTGTAGTGGTTACATAGACTATAGTGGTAGTTACTCAGAGGACTGTGACTATAGTTAGACATCAGGGTGACACTACTGTGGTTGCATAGAGGAGGATTGTAGTAGTGAGTAAATAGAGGAGGATTGTTGTTGCTATAGTATAGAAGGGAGCTCTAGCTACAACAACTTCAACATAAAAGAGGGTTATAGTGAGCAGTTAGAGAAGAGTTTCAAACATGACAACAGGGAGCGATTCTAAAGTTACTAGGTCCCAAAATAGGCCAACCACTACAAGGAGCAGTTCTTGATAGCAATATGTGCCCTAGGAGCCATATAATAATAATGTGATAGTAGATATTAATTCCTAATGGCACAAAAAATATATTCATAATGTGAAAAGGGTTTCATATTATTGATCATATTATTGAATATAGTCCTTAAGTATTTGTAAGATGATCTATTCTCAAGTGTTTTGAATATGGGAGATAGATTGCTCTTATACAAATATTTTAAATATGTTTGTAGCTATAGGATTAATGATTAGGCATTATTAAATTAGGAAGACCATCACCTTTGTTTGTTTTCTATAATCAATATGTGATGCAGATGATTATAGAGATAGTGAGTCTCATGCTGCTTGACATATGATGTTGATACAAACATATGGATATTCATAGGATGAATAGTTAAACTATGACATTAAATGATAATAATATACACCTTCCAAGTGTAAAAGGTTTACCATAATTATTAATTAAAGTGTTTGATTAATTGATTAGTGGTAAATTAATTATACATATAATTAAATTTACAAGGATCCTAGCATGTCCTGATGTCAAATCTAGAAAGGTTTCAATTCAATTAAATCTTAATTTGTATATGATGCAAATGAAAAAGATTAAATTGAAAATGTTTTGGACTAAATCAAAGACTTAATTTTAAGCTTAGCAAAAACCCAAAACACATGAGATGTGGTCTAAGCCTATATGTGATATGGAAAAGAGGCAATTTATAGGTTAGAGAAAATTCACTATTCATAAGCCCATGTGATGGGTTAAGGGTTAAAGCATTTGCTACTAAGGTTAAAATTGTAATTGCATCTTTTTAGCTAATAGAAATGTCCATTTTACCCTTAAAGGATAAAATGGTCATTTCACCATTTGAAGATGAAAAGCCGAACTTTCCTTCCTCATTAATGATGAACTAAAAAGGGTGGAATGGTCTTTTGGTGCAAAGACTTAATGGTTAAGTCTTTTAAAAGATATAAAAGCTATAAGTTTTATGTTCTATGGGATAAGTGAACATCATTTTTCATCAATTTGAAGCTTTTAGAGAGAGAACTGAGAGAGAGAAAGAAAAGATGAAGAAAGTTTTTCTTCAATTTTTCTTTTGATCTCTAATTCTTTTCTTTGTTCTTCGTGAAAGAATAATTGCTTGCAAATTGAAAATGAGTTTAGTCCAAAATAAATCAAAGAGAAACCTTAACTTCCTAAAGTTTTTGAGGGAGAATCTTGAATCTAAATTAGGCAACCAAATGAGGGATTTAAGAACACGAAAGAAACCAAAGGAAACTTAGAGGTAAGTTAGGTGTGGATGATCGAGAGGCTTCCCACTTGGGAAGCTCTTTGATAAAAGAAGGAACTTTCAAAATGTAATATGATTACTCTTCCTTCTTTTTTCTATGTATATGTTTTTTACGCATAAATTAATTGATTGCTTGAATGGATGTTTAGACCAAAAATGGGTGAAGTGAAATTTCACCCCACCACCTTCCTTCTATTGAGTTTAACTCTACCATTCCTTTAGTTCTGGTATTGCAAGTGCTTTAATTGCTAATGTTACAGAGGATGACACAGAGAATAGGATCAAGGCGTGATAGCTGAGGAGATTATGGCAGTGTCTAACCCTAAGAGAGATGTTCATCATAGGAGGAGGAGGAGGAGGGTTGCCTAGATAGAGATAATTGTCTATTTATTTTCATTTCAGTAGTTGTTAGGACTTTCCTACAAGCTTTCTATTTTATACATGCCTATAAGTTGATATAACTATAGGATAAGCTATAGGTAAAAAAAGAGGCTATGTTTTTTTTTTGTGATGATGGATTATATGCTTTTGTAAAATGTGATCATCATTATATGAGGTATCTTTACTTTTGCTTTAATTTTTGCTTAAGCCACTCTTTTGGGTTTTCAACTTAGCCACCATTTTTTTTCCTTATTTTTTGTTTTTTGATTTTATTATTATTTTTTGTTTAGACAAAAGAACCAAATGAATGACACATTAGGCACAGAGGAAATGTGATGCAAACAAAATATTTTTATTTGGACTAACCCGAGCTGGATTGCATATGTATCTCTTACAGTTATCAATTTTTTATCACTTTTTTTTAGGAAAAATTAGGTCCATGTAGTTTTGATTACATTGCTTTGAATAGAAAAATAAATAGAAAAATGTAGATATCCTCAAATAAAATATCTTTTCAGCTGATCCAGATTTTAGGGATTGGAGAATTCATTTCCATCCATGTTTATGAGAATGGCATCACTACCAGATAAAATCTTCTTAAGCACGTGCGGTCTGGCCTAATTCACTCTGAACTTTCCTCTTAGGTCATAAACTAGGGCTTGAATCTCTTTCAGCACTAGATTTCCTTCTTTCAGACCCTTTTCCTTTACCTTATTATTAAAATGTCTGGCTAGTCTCTATTAGTAGCCATGGATCTTATACAAGGCATTAATTCTCTTCTCATTAATAGCATTCAATTGCTTATGATATCCTTTGATCTAGTCTGCCTCACAAAGTTAGCTTTCTCTCATTACCCTAATAAATAGGATTTTCATCTTGATGGGAAGGACAACCTTCATTCTATCGACCAAGGCATATGGGGTTGCCCTTGTTAGAGTACGAATGGTGATTCTATATCCCTGTAAGGCAATATGCAGTTGTTCATGCTAATCCATGTGTTTCTCAATAACTTTTTGCATAATGGTCTTAATGGTCTTATTGGCAGCTTTAACTGCCTCATTAATTTGTGGCCAATAAAGAGAGGAGTAGTGATGTTGGATCCCTTTATCTAAAGTAGGCGGACTACCTCCTTTTGAAAGTGCAAGCCATTATCTATGATTATCTTGAAGGGGGTTCCAAACCAATAAAGGATATTAGTTTAGATGGAGTGCACCACCTTTTTTGCATTTAGGATATGATATGGTGCCACCTCAATCCACTTTGTAAAGTAGTGTATGGTGACTAGAATGTATTTATGCCCATTGGAGGACTTTAGAGATATCATCCCAATGAAATCTATCCCCATATAGGAAAAGACCATGGTGTTGCTATTGAATTCAAAGGAATAAGGGGGTCGATGTTGGAGCTTAGCAAAGATTTGACATTTATAGCATTTATATACATACTTTGCACAATCTTCATTCATAGTTAACCAAAACTATGCCATCCATATGTGGGCCCTCTTCTCCACTATGGACCCATTCCATGATCTACTAGGCCTCTTCCTTAGTCACACACCACAAATGTATGTTGTCCTAAGCTCTCTTATACAACAAATCACCATTGTATATGAAACCAGTAAATAGTTGTCTTAGGGTTGTCCAATCTGCTTTAGAGGCCACTTCCGGATACTTGCCATTTTCAATGTAATTGAGGATATCCCAAAATTAGGGCTTAGTGTTAACTAGCTAGAGGTTCATACATATAGTGTAGTACTTAGATTGCCACTTTACTTCAATGACAATAGTCTTGTGTATTTCATTGTCGCTCATGTCTATCATTGAGGCTAAAATAGCCAGAGCATTGCCAAATTGATTTTTTGCTCTTTCCAAGTAATGAAAATAGAGCTTATAAAAATTCTCAAATAAGTCATTTAAGTGTTGATGGTAAGGAACCAAATGCTCTTCTCTAATCTTCCACTTACTGAAAGCTTGGGAAACAATGAGGTTAGAATTGTCGTAGACCTTTAAGTAGTCTATTCTCATATTAATAGCCACCTCTAGACTAACTATACATGCCTCATATTTTTATTCATTGTTTGTTACCTTAAAGGCTAACTTGATTGCCATAGGCAAATGATCTCCTTTAGGAGTAACCAAAACTATGTCAGCTTCGTAGCTTTTACTATTAGAGGCACTATCGAAGAGTATCTTCCATACTTTAGGGTCTATGATCAAGAAGTCCTCATCCAGGAACTCAAGTTGAAATACTTTACCTTTCACAAGAGTTGCAAACATTTGGTTAACGATTATGCTTTCTTTAACTACCCTTCTTGGGATGTACCTCATGTCAAATGCTACGAGAATTACCATCCATCGTCCCATCTTACTATTAAGAATTGGTCTCTCTATAAGAAATTTCAAAGGGCTTTTGTTAGCTAGCATGTTGGTTGTATATGAACATAGGTAGTGCTAAAGCTTATAACATACCCAAACTAAGGCTAGGCATAATTGCTCAATCTGATTATACTTATGCTTATGAGCCAGCATATGTTTCCTTAAATAGTAAATTTCATTCTCTTTGTATCAGTTTAGAGCATTTAGGGCGAGCATTGCACCTGTAGCTTCTGAAGTTACTGATAAATAAAGATACAAAAGGCTGACTTGGTCTTAAACATTGTAATATGAGTGGATTAAAAAGGTATTGCTTGATTATGTTAAAGGCTTCTTGGCATGTGAAAATTGGCCCAAAGGTATCTGCGCGTTGTGTAATGAAACGACTAATGTATTGTAAGCGACCTAATAAATCTTTGATCTCTTTTTCAATTTTAAGAGGGGGCATTTCTAGAATTGCCTTTAACTTGGTTGGATCTACTATAACAACCCACACCTACTCTAAGAGGTTCGTGATCTAATTTCTTGAATTTAGGCTTATTATGTCTAAGTAAGTGCTTTTATGAAATTTATGAGTTATGTGATCAATGAGTATATGGTATGTTAGATTAGTTCTAATATACATAATATGAATTATTATTGGTGAAGTAAGTGATTCATAGGAAATGTATAAGCATAAAAATATTTATTTTATATAAATTGAATTTTCTTGCACAAAGCGATTTTTAAGCATAAAATAATTTTTATAAGCATTTTAAAAATATTTTTAAATAAATATATTGAGGGGGAATTTTAATAAAAATAGTAAGAAAAATATTTTATTTTTCATTACCTATAATCAACCCAGAAAATAAATAAAAAGCCTAAATTTCCAAAAGCTAACTACACCAAAACACTCCTCACCTAACTCATTAAGGGTAATCTTGAAAATTGCACAAAACCCTAAATATTTAAAGGAGAATTCAACCAACCCTAGTTTAGACAGCCACCATTCTGATTTCTCTCATATTTCTAGTAGAGAATTTTCTCAAAAATAATCTCTCAATTGAAATTCATAAAATACCTTTAAATCATGCGATTTCGCGACCGTTTTGTAAGTTTTTCCTTTCCTTTCCTTTCAATTTGCTATTTGATTTTTATGAAATTAATCATGAGAAAATTATTTTGAACTAAGTATTTACTAATTTCTATTGATTAAATTTGGCCTATGTGAATTTTTGAGAGAGAAATCAATTTTTCTACCGAAAACACAAACCTCTTTACACGAATCCTCCAAAGGTGAATGCTAAAACTCAAAGTTTGAAATTTCATGCATAAACTCTATAGGGGGGCCGATTTGCATATGTTTTTGTTCTAAATTGATTTTTGTGATTAGATGAAAAATATTGCATCAAATCATATTTCTATATATTGCTGTAATGATAAAAAAAAGTACGGAAAGTAAGAAAACGCACGATTTTCACTCTAAACCCAAAAATTGAAATTTTCATGCATATAGATTACCTATGGCTGCCAATTTGTGTATATTTGAATTCTAAACTGATTTTTGTTATGTTTGGATGAAAAATAATGGTTTAAATCATGTGTTTACATATTACTATAATGGCTGAAAAATACCGGAAACAAGAAAGATTCATGATTTTTACCCGACAACCTAAAGTTGGAAAATTTTCATGCATGTATACATATGTAGTTGCTAATTGGTGTAATTTAGTGTTTTAAACTAATTCTTCTCTTAATTACATGAAAAATCTTGGTTTATACCATGTTTTTGCATATTACTGTAATGAATGAAAAGTACGAAAAGGAAGAAAATTCATGTTTTACTTGATTGTGTAATTCGGGCTATATTGGGAATTCAATCCTAATGTCTATAATTTTTAGGTGATATATTTTAATGATTATTGACATGTATGTATGAATAATAAATGATCAAATTGTGTGTTGGTTGAAAGAATAATTCTATACAAGTCTAGAGACAATTAGGTATACTTAGGGTATCTTAACCCTATATTATGATTAATATGTGAATGTGAATAAGTAGTATGGGAAATAGGTTTTATGATGAAGTGATAATGAATTAATAATCTTGATTTGACTATAAAATTGATTGTGTGAATTGATCAAAAGAGATAAGCATGACATTTGAAAGGTAACTTTTCAAGTTGACATAAATGGAGAATGTAAGCATACTAACTTGAATTGATATTAAGATTATGATATATTGTGTTTGACCTTAGAAGAGTCTTAATATGGGTTATACTATGATTTCATGTGCACCTATAAAGGCTAAGTTGAAAGTTAACATGTTATGTGCAAGTGATGAGTGCACTTCCAAGTGCAACTCCAATTGCATGTGAATATGATATGTACATAGGGTAGTATGGCATAGGATAGCATGATGTTAAATAAATACTAAATATCAAATCAAATATTATATTAGAGTTTAAGAAGTAATAGAAGTTCAAAAGGGGCTATAAGTAATAAGAGCAAAGGAACCACAATGTGAGTAAACATTATGTTTAAGTTACAAGTACAGGTTATCATGTCATATAAATCTTTGATATCTTGAAATGCAAGTTGTTTTCTATTTTCAATTATGAATATGATTTCTTTGTTAAGCTTGGGTTGATAAAGGACAATTGGTCAAAAACTTTTTTTTTTTTACTATTTAATCATAATAAAGAGCCTTTGTGAATTGTTGCCTTACCCTACTTTCTTTCTGGAACCACATTATTATTATCTTTTGTTCAACAAGTTAAACTGCTATTGCTATTATGTTACATGTGATTGCATTCTTCAATGCTATTGTTATAAGTGTTTGCCATTAGCTCTAGCTATGGTATCTATGAACCCTCTATGCAGAAATTCTCATGCCAATGCAGGTAATCATCGGTACCTGTGCACATGATCTTAACTCGATAGATAGGGGTAGTGTGTCCACCTCAGCTAGAAGAGGCAGTTGTAGCCATAGAGCCTGGTCAATTCTGTGACTCTTTACAAGTTATAAGTTGGGAGTTGGAATTTGGTATAAGGCCACCTCTCCCTTGAGTGTATGAGCTAATAGTTGTCACACTTTACAAGTTTACAAGTGACAAGTTGATTTCTGTGAACCTTGCTCTTTTGCAAACCATGATTTATGAATCTTGAACCCTTACATAGGGATATATATTATTTTACAAGTTTTATTGTTTACTTATTGAGATCATCTACGTCACCCCTTTTCTTTGTGTATTTTGAAGTGAGCAGTATGAGGAGGCAAGGTGATTGCTTAAGCAACCTACTTCGCTTTGGAAATTTCCTTATCAAAGTTATTACTATGATATGTTAGGATGAGTCTCTACATGCTCCAGGAGTTCTTATTTTGGGAGTCTTATTTTGTATCTATATGTTTGAAGATTTGTTTTGGAGTCTTAAAAATGTTCATTTATTTTGGTATTATGTTTTAAGTATATTTAACTATTCTTTCGCAATTCAAGATTTTTCTTTATAAAAGGTTTTATCAAGTTAATACATGAGGTTTTGTATGATCCTAGTCAAGGTTATTATATGCATGAGTGGGTTTTATGGGAGTGGGTGACCTTATGTCTCCCCATATTCTAGGACCATCATATCTCTAAATTTGGGATGTGACAAAGTTGGTATCAGAGCTGTTGTTTTAAAAGTATAGTTTAGATTTGTCTATTTATTGGGTTAATTAAGTATAATCCTGGAGCATAGGAATTTTCCTGTCATGTTACTTATAGTCTATCGCTAGTATAGTTCCACAAAATCCTAATAGGTTATTGTACTATTTGTTGTTGTTTACTTGTGTGCCTTACAATATTTTTAGCAGATGACCAAGACGATTACCCTTAGTCAAGGACTGCGACCTAGAGCACCACATGTGGCATGCAAGAGGACATGGTCTGAGATATTTGAGAAAGTTGTGCCTGTGATTCACCTTAATAGGAGGAAGACCCCTGACGAGGAGAAAGATCCCAAGGAGTATTTAGACTGTGATTGGGTTTGTGGTAAGATTCAAAAATTAGAGAGTGACTGCTCAGATTTGAAGGAGGAAAATCGATGTCTTAAGCTTTTGGTTCATACCTTAAGATAGGAGATTAAGCATATAAGGGCTGGGATTACTGAGCATAGGATAGACTACTCACTATTGAGATCTTTGTCGTCAACTGGTCGCTAGTGGGATGGAGATCTCCTTTGTTACTGATGTGGCAGCAGTAGGCATATAGCTCTTGATGTTCATCCATTGATCGACTGCCTACTCAACCTTAGGGTTTACTCGATGATAGCCTTGGTGAAGGACATATGAGGACTAGGGCAAGCAGTTGGTTATGTTTGGCATAGCAACATAGGACTTTTTGTGATAGGAATGCTACTTCTTTTGATTACCTAGCTCCTTAGTATGGGTGCATTTCTTTTATTGCCTATGATACGATTGACTTATATATGATAGGGAAATTCATGATGCTATAAGTTATATGTTATATGATTATAATACATGATACATGCCTTGATATATATGTTATGTGATATATGCTATACGATGTGTAATTTGAGATATGATATGATATGAGGTGTACTCATGTAAAATGTATGGTAAGCATGATATGATAGTGGGGTTAGATGGGTTAGAAGTGAGTTAGTACTAAATTCCCTTATCATGATAGCAAAATGCCTCCCAAGAAGAAGGTTCGCACAACTACCCAACCTATTAGGGCTAGTGAGGATGCAATCTCAAACACTGCTTTGAATGCTGCCTCTGTACCTATAAGGTCAAAAGGGAGATCTAACTCGAGGGCACCAATTGTGGATTCTAATGAAGAAGCCTCTTCACAAGAGGTTTATGCCATGCGCGAGGAAATGAGGGACTTGCGTAAGGCATTGGATGAGCTGTAAACTTAAAGGCGGGAAGTGCCACCAACATAAGAAATGAATGAAGCTCCACCTCATGTCGTAGTGGCACCTACGCGGAGGGAAAGGAAACAACCACCTGATGAAGGGAGGATCATCTTAGAGTTCAAGAAGCTTCAGCCACCTATCTTCTATGGTGAGGAGTGTGATGACCCTTATGAATTCTTAGATGAGATGGACAAACTAGTCCATCGATTATCTTGCTTGGACGCTCGAGTGATTGAGTTAGTAGGACTCTAACTCAAGAAGGACACTTGGTACTAGTATAAGAGAAATATTGAGGAGCGACCATATGAGGTTGACCCACCTATATGGGTAGAATCTAAGAAAGAAGTGATGGATCAATTCTTGCTTGAAGGAAAAAGGCAAGATAAGGCGCTGAAATTCGAGCAGCTAAAGCAGAAGCTTAGAATGTCAGTGTTAGATTATGTTAAGGAATTCAATCGACTTAGCAATTTTGCTGTCAACATCATGCCTACTGAATCTAGCCACATCAATCACTTCCTAAGAGGATTGATCACACCTCTATTCAATTCATTAGCAGCAACTAAATTCTCAACTTTGGCTAAGCTGATAGATAAGGGTAAGATAATGGAAAAGAGGTATCAGGCTGAACGAGAGGTAAAGGGAAAGCATAAGAGCAAGGGGCATGAAGGCCAATATAGAGGAGGAGGAGGTGGTCCAAGGAAGGAAACATCGCCAACCACTACAACACCTGGATTGCGGAATGAACAATCTAAGCAAAGCTTTCGCACTTATGGCTAGTGTGGAAAGAAGCATCCTAGAGTGTGCCGAAGAATTTCTGGTATGTGCATAAAGTGTGGGCAAATGGGTCATTTCATTAAGTATTATCCTCAGATAAGGAATCTAGGGAATGCTACCTTGGCGCCTCCACAACCCAGACCACTCCAAACTAAGTGCAAGGAGCTAAGAGTAAAGGGCCACTTAATGGAAACGTGCTAGCAGCTGACAATAGGAGCAAGGGTTGAATATTTGCCTCGAATAAGTAAGAGGCCCACAATTCACACACAGCCATAATAGGTATCATCACCATCCAAAATTCTAGTGCAAAATGCTTGATTGATTATGGTGCTGCACATTCTTTTGTATCTCCATGTTTTGCTAAGAGTCTTAGGAGAAATAAGGAATTAATATTTGAACCCTTAGTAGTGTCAACTCATTTAGGTGAGGTGATAGAAGTGAAATATGTATTTAAGTATTGTGAGTAGACATAAATGGGTGAAAACTTATTGTTGAATTGTTAGAATTGGATGTATTAGAATTTGATGTGATCCTAGGAATGGATTAGCTATATGACCATGGGGCTTGTATTGATAGAGAGAAGTTAGTGGAATTTTGAACTAAGGTTAAGTACCAAGGAGATAGAGATGAGAATTCATCGAATTTGATGTTGGCCTAGGAGCAAGGAGGATGTTGAGAAAAGGGTGCCAATCGTACTTAGCTCACATTGCCGATATGGACAAAGAGGATGTTGTTAGAGATACAAGCATACTAGTGGTGGTTGAATTCATGGATGTTTTTCCTAAGGATCTACTTAGGATACCACTAGATCATGAGATCGAGTTCAACATCGAGTTGCTACTGGGCGCGCA
This sequence comes from Reutealis trisperma, assembly GCA_947687605.1. Classification (NCBI taxonomy): domain Eukaryota; kingdom Viridiplantae; phylum Streptophyta; class Magnoliopsida; order Malpighiales; family Euphorbiaceae; genus Reutealis; species Reutealis trisperma. The sequence continues at coordinate 374,820 of CANTUT010000211.1, read as the reverse complement.
GCCCATATCAATACCACCATATTGTATGGCACCAGCGTAGTTAAAGGAATTAAAGATGCAACTATATGATTTACTTGATAAGGGTTTCATCCACCCGAGTGGTTCACCATGAGGCACGCCAGTGTTGTTTATGAAGAAGAAGGATGGCTTATTTCGTATATGCATCGATTATCGCCAGCTCAACAAAGTTAATATAAATAACAAGTATCCTTTGCCAAGGATAGATGATCTTTTTGATCAACTGCAAGGAGCTAACTACTTCTCCAAGATTTACTTGAGGTTTAGTTATCATCAACTAAAGATCCGTGGAGAAGACATTTGCAAGACTGCATTATATACAAGGTACGATCATTATAAATTCACGGTCCTACAATTCAGTTTAACAAATGCTCCTCTACTTTCATGGACTTGATGAATCGAGTATTTAGGCCATTCCTTGACAAGTTCGTGATTGTGTTCATCAACAACGTTTTGATTTACTCTAAGAGTAAAGAAGAACATGAAGAGCATTTGAGGATCATGCTACAGACTTTGCGAGATCACTAACTCTACGTGATGTTGTCTAAGTGTGAGTTTTGGATGGAGCCTGTCAATTTTCTTAGGCATGTAGTGAGTAAGGAAGGGATTCAAGTTGACCCCAAAAAGTTAAAGTGGTAACCAATTGGCCACAACCCATAATGGTTTCTGAAGTTTGAAGTTTCTTGGGTATGGTTGGTTATTATCATAGATTTTACAAGACTTCTCTAAGATAGCAGCACCATTGACGAAGTTGATAAGAAAACAAGTTATTGATAAGAAAACAAGTTAAGTTTAATTGGGAGGAGCCTTATGAGGAGAGCTTCTAAAAGCTCAAGAAGTGCTTGATATCAGCTCTAGTCCTGGCATTGCCAGAAGGTGAAGAAGGATTCATAGTCTACTGCGAGCCTCAAGAGCAGGACTTGGATGTGTTCTGATGCAAAATGGTAAAGTCATCACCTATGTGTCACAACAACTTAACAAGCATGAAGTAAAATACCCTACTTATGACTTGGAATTGGCTGCAGTAGTGTTCGCTTTAGAGACACTACATGTATGGGACGAAGTACAAGATCTATACAGATCATAAGAATCTACAGTACATCTTGAGCTAAAAAGACCTTAACCTGAGGTGGAAGAGATGGGTATAGCTATTAAAGGACTATGACTGCTAGATTCTCTGCCATCCAAGAAAGGCAAACATAGTGGCGGATGCTTTGAGTGGAAAATCGATGGGAAGACTAGCCCATATGACCATACGAAAGAGGCTAATTGTGAAGGAGTTAAAAGAATTATTTAGTTAGGGCTTGAGACTGGAGATTGGAGAATCATAAGCTTTAGTGGCTCATTTTCAAGTGAAGTCAAAGCTAATAGAGGAGATAAAGGATTTGCAAGGTAAAGACCCACACTTGGTTAAGTTAAAAGATGAGACGAAGGAAAGAAAGAACCTAAAATTTAAAATAGTCAACGAGATTCTAAAGTGTGGGAAAAGAGTATGTGTGCCTAATGTCAATAAGCTAAGGGAAAGGATACTTAAGGAAGCACATCAAACACTCTACTGTGCTCATCCTAGAACAACTAAGATGTATCATGATGTGAGAGCAAGTTATTGGTGGCCTAGACTGAAGAAAGATGTGGCTAAGTTTGTGGCATCATGCATAACTTGCCAACAAGTCAAGTATGAACACTAATGACCCTCTAGACTACTTTAAGAGATTCAACTACCTGAATGGAAGTGGGAGCGTATCACTATAGACTTCGTAGTTGGATTACCCAAAACCTCCAAATGATATGACTCTATATAGGTCCTAGTGGACCGACTGACAAAGTCTGCCCATTTTTTGCAAGTTAAGACCACATACTCTATAGCCTAGTATGTGTAATTATACATTGATGAGATCGTGAAACTACATGAAGTATAGATTTCTATCATCTCAGATCAAGGCACTCAATTTAGCTTGAGGTTTTAGCAAAAGATACAAGAAGCGTTGAGAATCCAATTGGATTTCAGTACTACATTTCACCCTCAAATGGATGGAAAGTCTAAAAGGATAAGTCAGACACTCGAGGACATGCTAAAGAGGTGTGTATTGGATTTTGGTGGTAGCTAGGATAAGTACCTATCCTTGATTGAGTTTGACTATAACAACAGCTACCATTCATCCATCGGTATGGCACCATACAAAGCATTATATAGGAGGAAATGTCATTCTCCAGTTTGTTGGGTTAAGCCTAGAGATAAGTATGTGTAAATGCCAAAATTGCTTAAGGAGACTACCGAAAAGGTACCTTTGATTCTAGATCAGCTGAAGATGGCCTTCAGTCGATAAAAGAGTTATGCGGACCCCAAGAGAAAGGACATTCATTTTGCTATAGGAGATCATGTCTTTTTGAAGGTCTCTATAATGAAAGGTGTTATGAGATTTAATAATAGAGGAATGCTATCACCTCACTTTGTTGGTCCTTTTGAAATCTTAGATAGGGTTGGAGAAGTGTCTTATAGGCTTGCTTTACCCCCAACTATGGCGTATGTGCACCCGATTTTCCCCATCTTGATGTTAAGGAAATATATGTCGGATAAATCCCATGTCCTACCACCACTAAAAATCACGATACATGAGCAACTAGCCTAAGAAGAGCTACCAATAACCATAATCAATCGACAAGTAAAAAAGTTAAGGAACAAGGAGATATCCATGATCAAGGTTCAATGGTGAAATCATGGATTGGACTAGTGTACTTGGGAAGCCGAGGAGGAGATGCGACAGAAGCATCCTCAGCTTTTCAAGAGCATATATGTTAGTATCTAAATGAATTCCTTTTGGGGGGGGGGGGAGAATGTAACAACCCACACCTACCCTCGGAGTTTTATGATGTAATTTCTTGAATTTAGACCTATTATGTCTTAGTAAGTGCTTTTATGAAATTTATGAGTTATGTGATTGATGAGTATATAGCATGTTAGATTGACTCGAATATGCATAATATGAATTATTATTAGTGAAGTAAGTGATTCATATGAAATGTATATACATAAAAATATTTATTTCACATAAATTTAATTTTCATGCACAAAATAATTTTTAAGCATAAAATAATTTTTATAAGCATTTTAAAAATGTTTTTAAATAAATATATTGAGGTGGAATTTTAATAAAAATAGTAAGAAAAATATTTTATTTTTAATTAGCTATAATCAACCTAGAAAATAAATAAAAAGCCTAAATTTCTAAAAGCTAACTACACCAAAATACTCCTCACCTAACTCATTAAGGGTAATCTTGAAAATTGTACAAAACTCTAAATATTTAAAGGAGAATTTAGCCAGCCCTAGTTTAGAAGCCACCATTCTGATTTCTCTCATATTTCTACTAGAAAATTTTCTCAAAAATAATCTCTCAATCAAAATTCACAAAATACCTTCAAACCTTGCGATTTTGCGATCATTTCGTAAGTATTTCCTTTCCTTTCAATTTGCTATTTGATTTTTATGAAATTAGTTATAAGAAAATTATTTAAATCTGAGTATTTATTGATTTCTATTGATTAAATTCAGTCTGGGTGACTTTTTGAGAGAGAAATCAATTTTTCTACTGGAAACACAAACCTCTCTATGTGAATCCTCTAAAGGTGAACTTTAAAACTCAAAGTTTGAAATTTCATGCATAAACTCTACAAGGGGGCAATTTGCATATGTTTGTCTTCTAAACTAATTTTTGTTATGTTTACATGAAAAAATTGAATTAAATCATATTTATGTATATTGCTGCAATGATCATAAAAGTATAGAAAGTAAGAAAACGCGTGATTTTCACTCTAAACCCAAAAATTAGAATTTTTATACATATGGATTACCTATGGCAGCCAATTTGTGTGGATTTTAATTCTAAACTAATTTTTGTTATGTTTGAATGAAAAATAATAATTTAAATCATGTGTTTACAAATTACTATAGTAACTGAAAAATACCAGAAATAAGAAAGATGCATGATTTTCACCCTAAAACCTAAAGTTAGAAAATTTTCATGCATATATACATATATAGGTGCCAATTGGTGTAATTTAATGTTATAAAATGATTCTTATTTTGATTACTTGAAAAATCTTAGTTTAAACTATTTTTTTGTTTATTACTGTAATGAACAGAAAGTGCAAAAAGGAAGAAAATTTATGTTTTACTTGATTGTGTAATTCAAGCTACATTGGGAATTCAATCCCAATGTCTATAATTTTTATATGAAATATTTTAATGATTATTGACATGTATATATGAATAATAAATGATTAAATTGTGTGTTGGTTAAAGGAATAACTATAGACAAGTCTAGAGACAATTAGGTATACTTAGAGTATCTTAACCCTATGTTGTGATTAATATGTGAATGTGACTTAGTATGAGAAATAGGTTTTATGATGAAGTGATAATGAATTAATGATCTTGATTTGACTATGAGATTGATTGTGTGAATTGATTATAAGAGATAAGCATGACATTTGAAAGGTTACTTGTCAAGTTGATATAAATGGAAAATGTAAGCATACTCAGTTGAATGTTAGATTGAATTGTTACTAACATTATGATATATTGTGTTTAACTTTAGAAGAGTCTTAATATGGGTTATAATGTGATTTCATAGGGGCCTATAAAGGTTAAGTATGCAAGACTTTGAAAGTCAACATGCTATGTGCAAGTGATGAGTGCACTTCCGAGTGCAACTCCAATTGTATGTGAATGTGATATGTACATGGGATAGTATGAGATAGGATAGCATGATGTTAAATAAATACTAAGTATTGAATTAAATATTATGTTAGAGTTTGAGAAGTAGTAGGAGTTCAAAAGGGACTACAAGTAATAAGAGCAAATGAACCATAAGATGTGTAAACATGTTATCATGTTATATAAACCTTTGATATCTTGAAACCCAAGTTCTTTTCTATTTTTAATTAATACTATATGATTTCTTTGATAAGCTTGGGTTGCCAAAGGACAATTGGTCTAAAACTTTTTTTTTTTTTTTACTATTCAATTGTAATAAAGAGCCTTTGTGAATTGTTGCCTTACCTTATTTTCTTTCTAGAACCACACTATTATTATCTTTTATTCAACAAGTTAAACTACTATTGCTATTATATTACATGTGATTGCATTCTTTAATGCTATTGTTATAAGTGTTTGTCATTAGCTCTAGTTATGGTATCTATGAACCTTTTATGCAGAAATCTTATGCTGATACAGGTAATCATCGGTACTTGTGCATATGGTCTTAACCTTATGGATAAGGGTAGTGTATCCACCTCAGCTAGATGGGGTAGTTCTAGCCTTAGAGCCTGATTTATTCCATGACTCTTTACAAGTTATAAGTTAAGAGTTGGTATTTGGTATAAGGCCACCTCTCCCTTAAGTGTATGAGCTAATAGCCGTCACTCTTTACAAGTTTACAAGTTATAAGTTGATTTTCTGTGAACCTTGCTCATTTACAAACCATGATTTATGAATCTTGAACTCTTATATAGGGGTATATGTTATTTTATAAGTTTTATTATTTACTCATTGATATCATCTATCTCACCCCTTTTCCTTATGTGGTTTCAGGTGAGCAGTATGAAGAGGCAAGGTGATCACTCAAGCAACCTACTCTACTTTAGAAATTTCCTTATCAAAGTTATTACTATGATAGCTTAGGATGAGTCTCTAGACGCTCCAGGAGTTCTTAATTTGGGAGTTTTTTTTTGGAGCTATATGTTTGATGATTTATTTTCGAGTCTTAAAAATGTTCATTTATTTTGGGATTATGTTTTAAGTATATTTTATCTATTCTTCTGAAATTAAAAATTTTTCTTTATAAAAGGTTTTATGAAGTTAATGCATGAGGTTCAGTATGATCCTAGGTAAAGTTATTATATGCATGAGTAGGTTCTACAAGCGTAGGTGACCTTATGTCTCTCCATGTTCTAGGATTGTCATATCTCTGAAGTTGGAATGTGACATCCACTTTTATACATCTTTAGCTGATCAAGTGCCCTAAAAACACACTTGAAGATGGCACTAAAAATGCACTTAGTTGGGTTCAGCTTGAGATTGTACTATCTGAGCCTAGTGAAGAATTTATCCAGGCCCCTAGATGTCAAGCAAGAATTTTGGACTTTATAATCTTGTCATCCACGTATACTTTAACATCTTAATGCATCATATCATGGAAGATAGGAGTGGCCATTCTCTGATAAGTAGCCATAGCATTGTTTAGGCCAAACAACCTTATTTGGTAATAATAGTTGCCCTATTTTATCACAAATGATGTATTTTCCTTATTAGGAGTATAGACTTGGATCTATTTGTAATTTGCATAGAGGTCAATCAAGGAGACCATTGATGCACCAACCATGCAGTCCATAAGAAAATCAATATGAGGTAGAGGGAAATCAACCTTTGGACAAGCCTTGTTGAGGTCTCTATAGTCAACACACATTCAAACCACAGGCTTTATGTGTTTGTAAATCAAGATCTTATGAACTGTGATGCTCAGATTTACCCATACCATATCTTTGTGTTTCCATACAAAATAGTCCAAGAACTCACAAACTTTTTCAATCAATGCCCATGTGTCAATATATGAAAATGCAATGTATGTAATTTTGGGATTTTCCTCTAGGCCATAGTTGATTTATTCTTTTTCATTTTTTGTTTCTTTTTTGCTTTCATTTTCTTTTCTAGATTTTTTATTTAATGTTGAGTCACAAGAAGTATAGTATAGAAAGTCAGGAAAGTAAGCAAAAAACTTGTTCATTTTATTGAAGAGAAAGGTCCCATCATCATGGTTTACATCAGCTTGAAAGGATATGCCCAAGAGATGGGTTACAAAATCTAACTAAAAGGACTCAATAGACTCATACTCAGACTTAGAAGACTCATACTTAGATTCTAAAGACTAGGACTTAAATGACTCAAATGAGGGCATAACAAGACCAGTGCTCTTCTCGAAATACCAGTTATTCAACGATGCTTGGGATGGTTGAATGAGCTTGGTAGGGTTAAGTTCTTGATGGTTGGTGATCATATGGATGATCTTAAAAAGATAGAGCTCCATGCTTGCTTCCCAATCCTCCTCTAATTGATAGATGGGCTCACACTCCTCTAGATTGAGCCTGATATCAAAGAAAATTTCAAAACTGGGGATTAGCTTTTTAGAAATAGGAAAGCCATAATAGGGGAAATCCTCTCCTTTTTTCACAAAATAGCCATTAAGAGTTTTGAAATAAGTATGCATAGGCCAATCATAAGTCTCACCTCACTTTTTAAACTTAGCTCTTAGTTTGGCTCTTTCTTCTAACTTTATAATATCTCCTGGTTTAGGCTTAGAGCTAAGACCAAAAGGAGAGTAATAGTGGGGTACTCAAGAAATTAGGTGATCTGTTGCTGGTTTCTTCTAAGTCCCAAACCTAGAAAATAATCCATTTTCTTCATCATGTTAACTACTAGCACATTATTATATGGAACAAACTCTTTACCTTCCCATTGAATGAATTAGATAGTATCAAATGAGAAGCTAGACAGATGAATGATAGAGGGTTCAAGCTTAATTTTAAAGATTGGCATGTAGCTTGGAATGCTTAATTTTGAAGATTGGAATGGAGCTTGGAATGTCACTCTTCCCATGTACATTAGCTTAGATGGTTGTGACATTTGTATCATTAGGAAATTTCAACTTCTGGTACAAAGAGGAAGGGACTGCTGTCACTTGGTGGATCCATAGCCTATCAAGTAAGAGATTGAAATAGGCTGGGACATTAATAACTTGAAATGAGATGTCATTATCATTAGTCCAATTGTGACATGAAGTTATGCTACACCAAAGACTTCCCTCTTGGTGTTGTCATATGCTCTTACCACTTAGTCCGATGGGATGAAATCTGAAACCTCTAATCTTAGACAGTTGGCCACTTTTAGTGGCACACATTCAATACGGACCCATTATCCATTAACACCATAGGCATAATTCTGCCTTGAGTCATTATTGTGATGTAAAGAGTATGGTTGTGGCTTTCCTCTTTATGAGGGATGTCATGGTCACCGAAAGGTATGGGAATGGATTTAGCAGTCTTAGTCAAAGATGCCACTAAGATCTCAAATGAGATATCAATAGGAGCTTGACATTGGTTTAAAGCCTTGCCATGAGCTTAGTGAAGAGGTAAGAGATTGGATGAGGCTCCATATTGATATGTTCACTTAGATTTTCTTTAATTGTTTAAGAATAGGATCCTTTTCAGGTTCATTATAGGGCTTTAATTTTTCAATAGGAGGAGGGATGGTAAGATTCATTGGGTTTGGTTCTTTAAACAAGGTAGATTGCGGTGACAATGGAAGAACTCTCCCACTTTGGAAGATTGTATTGACTTTGATGACAAATTCATTTAGATCAAGTACACAAAAATAGTCCAAAGTGAGGCAGATGAGAGAGAAAGGATCAAATCCCAGTTCATCAGAAGAGACAAAGTTGACATTTGCTTAGTGGTTAGGCAAAGGATTTATGGTGATGTTTGGCTTGGCTTTCAGAGCAATGATGTCTCGACTGTCTATTAGGCCTTGGATTCAATGCCTTAGAGCTTTACAAACATTGGTTTTATGCCTAAGTACTTGATGAAAGTCACATCACTTGTTAGCATTATAGTTCTTGCACAAAGGATTAGGAGGTGTTCTCGGCTCTAAGGTTTTAACAAGATAAGCTTCAAAGGACTTCTTGTAAATAGTGCTCAAAGGCATTCCCAACTCAAAAAAGCTTCTTCTTTCCAACCTTTTGGATTAGTGGTAGGAACATAATTGATTTCTTCTCCCTTCTAGGCAAAGTGAGTGGTATTAGAGGTGAAATTAGTGTTCTTGCAATATCTCAAAGATTTATCTTTGATTTGACCATATTGAATCAAATCCTCAATTTTATAAGCTATAGCAATGCGAGCTTTGAAGTCAAAGAGATACTAGGTTTGTAAGTGAATGGAGGAGATTCTTCATGATAATGTCAATTTGTTCCTCTTCTAATGGATAGTTGACGATTTAGACTGCTTTGGCCCTCTACCTTATAAGTAACACAGTGAAGGACTCTTTCTAGCCTTACTATTGATCTTTAAATCCCAATGAATGACATCCACTTCTATGTTGTAGTAGCATTCCTTGACAAAAGCATTGCATATGTCATCCCATGTTTTCTTATGATTCTAATAGAGATTTAAGAGCCATTTAATGGTAGTGCCGGTTAAATATTATTCGAATAACTGAGTAAGGAGCTTGTCATCCATATAAAATGGTCTCATTGCACACACATACATCTTAAGAAGGGTCATAGGGCAAGTGGTGCCATAAAATTTAGGCATTTTGAACTTGGGTGGAACTAGGCATTTGGGAAAAGAGTAAGAGAATCGACATCCATCAAGTCTTCATGCCTTTTGATATTTTTGATGGATCATTCTATAGCTTTAAACTTCTCCATCAATTTCTTAGCTTTGGGAAAGCTAAAGAAATCTCTAATTTGAAAAGGATCTGCTGTGGGAGTTGAAGCAATAGCATTCACATCTAATAGAGGAGATATAAGTGTCTCAAAAGCTTTCTCTTTATCAGTGAGATCGATAATAGAAGGAATAAAAGTAAGGGCATAGCTAGTTCCAGTATGAATGGATGCAAGTTGAGCTAGGGGAGGAGTAATAGTGGCATCAGTCATTTCCTTAACCTCATTGGGGATGGATTGGCATTAAAAATTGAGAGCATTAGTAAAGGTGGCAGGCTAGGCATTAAAAGCATAGATGAAAGTGTCGGCTTAGGTCTTAAAGGAATGGTGAGTATGGCTTAGAAAATCTCCTTTTCTTTCTTGAAGAGGTTAGCATAAAAGATGCTTATTGCATCTTGGTCAAAAGGGCTAGAGGTGTTGGCTATTGGTACCTTGAAAACAGATAGAAAAATGGGTAAGAATATAGATTTGTAAGAATATAATGTGTTGGGAAAAGGATTCCCTCCATACTATTGGACCCTGGGTTTAAAGGTTAACATGGTGAGTGTGTGAGATTACTATGTTTTGGAGTGATCGACCACCACTTTAAGGTTTTGAGGTGTTTAAAGATTTGTCTTATCGAGTTTCTCATATTATGTATGCATGATAATGACATGATGCATGCCAAAAATGTTTCATGAACATACAAATAAGAGTATCAATTATTATGATACATAGAACTTAAGGTCAAAGGCTAGATTAACTATATGTAAAAGGCGAAAAGGTAGCTTACTTTAGTGTCCTTGTCCCACTAAAGCATTGATATACCTAACCACATGTGAGGCAAAGAGCTTCGCATGGGTTAAAGCGTACTGAATACTCATTATACTACCAAAATGATTGGGGATTCATCATGTACTGAAATGCTTTTGCTATCTCCCAACATACTCAGAGGTAGTTATTAAGCCAATGCTACTTGCCCTCCAAAAGTTTTTCTAAACTAAGGGTTTAGGAAATGAGTCTTTATTATGCAAAGTGATACATGAAAATCAAATTATACTTAATGAGCCAAATGGAGATTATTTTAGAAAATTTTTTTCTTAACCAAATAGTAATCCTCTTATTTTTTCATTTATTTTAAAAAAAGATGACAACTAGTCCCTAGTAGAGTTGACAACTATGAGACTTCACCCAAATGCCCTCCCTTACTCGAGGAATATTGCCTCAAGGAAAAGCAAATGATTTTTAAGTAGTTCTTGGAATGGGTTTTAGTGCTTACGATTGGAATGGCTATCATTTAGAAAATTGATTTTTGAAAAATGATTTTGGAAGTCACCACACTAGTTTATTTTTTAATGAAAAAATTAAGGAAAAAACCCAATTGACTCCACTTCATTAATTTTCAATTAATTTACCGAAGGATAAAATCATTATCCTCAAATCAAGTTAAGCTCGAAGAGTAGGTTTTTGATTTTAAATAATTGTCATTTGACTCTTAAGTTTAATTTGACTTAGGAAAATTGATTTCATGAGTGACATTTATAAGATGATAATTATAAATAAAATACATGAACATGGCATAATATGAATGCATGGTGCATAAGGATTAATAAAACAATTAAAGTAAACATTCACAAATTAAAGAGAGTGTTCCCTGTAATCCTTATGAATTTAGGAGAACTGCATAATTGCTCCTTAATTTCTATTAAAGTAATTACATTAATTAAACATTGAGATGTCTTCTCTAGTTCTTATGTAATTCTAGGAAGATTATAAATTCCCTAACAAATAGCATTTTAAAAATAATAAATTACATTTTGGAAAATTAATGGTTTGAAAAATTTGGATTTAAATTCCAAAAGTATCTATGTATCCCGTTGAATGGGAATTAAAACCCAAGTAGTTTATTCTATGATTAAGTGGAGGGGCTTACAGATTAATCAAATTGATTTCGATTTAGGGGTGGGTTGATGGAAAAGACCATGGATTTTGATGATCAGGCTGAAAGAAGTGTTTTGCAAACTGAATTTTCATTTTATCAGGACCCGATGATTTAATTGACTAGGGTTAATTAAAGGCATTAATTAACCAATTTTAAGTGATGAAAAAAGGATTAATTATATGATTAATTGATTAATTAAATAAAATGGATGGATTAATTTAAAAAAAAAGGATTATTTTTTATTAAAAAATATGGTTAATTAATTAATTAAAAAGATTAATTAATTAATTTTGGAATGATTAATTAAAAAATAGTTTTAGTTAATTAAAAAGATTAATTAACTTATTGGCTAGGGTGAGACAATTAATTAATTAAAAATATTAATGAATTAATTGAAGAGTGATTGGAGGGAGAAGAAGAAAGAAAAATTGATAAATAGCAATCAATATCAATTTTTGGGGTTGTTGTGCAATTTCTACAAGTGTACAAGTCGTGCTAAGTAATAGTGTATGAATAGAATGTCGAATCCACGGGGAAGGGTTCACAAGTACTAATTTTATGATTACTCTATTATTTAGAAAATCAATTATGAGAATTTGTATTTTAAGCTAAAGTAATATTCAAGTAAATAAATGATGATAACATGAAATAAAATTAAAGGCCTAGGATTTATAATTCATCAATTGATTACCTATGATTACTTTATATTTTTTTTAGATTAGATTATTTTTGCTTGAATTAATGGTTAGATTTTCCTAAATAAATATGATGTTCTCTCTCAAGATACAACATGTGTGCTCATATTAACCTTATGTCTACTTTCGTGATCATAAGTAATTAACACAAACCCATTAAATTTTATGAAAATCCTTTAATAATCACAAAGGAGTATTCTTATCTCTAAGTAATACATTCCCTAGGTTAATTATCCTAATGAAATAATATTGTGTTTCCACTCTCGCTACTTCACACAATATCTTAAATCATGCAATTAATGGCCAGTTAATTACAAGCATTAAGTTCTAAGATAAAAGATTAATTCCAACAATCAACTCAATCAATTAAATATAAATAATCATATGCAAATCAAAAAATTACATCTAAATCCTAGAAAAATAAATTTAGCTATTCATAATTGAGAAGGAAGAAATAATTAAATTAACAATCAAAATAACAAACATAATAACAATAAGAAATAATTAAATTAACAATCAAAATAACAAACATAATAACAACAAGAAATAATTAAATTAACAATCAAAATAACAAACATAATAACAACTTATAATTAAATTCAAGAATAAAGTTTAGGAAGAACTTGTTTTGAGATACAATCTTTAATGAACTCGAGCTCCAAAAACTCCTCTTCTTGATCAAAATAATAATAAAAGAAATCTACTCTAAGAAAATATTTGTTACTCTCTCTACATCTATTTTTTGCTACTTTGAATTGTGATTTTGGAAAAGGGAGGTAATGCCTATTTATAGGCAAATTCCATCTTCATTTTCAACATTGTTGCATCATTGATTACATCATTATTTTCATGACATCATCTCTTGGATCATTAATTTCATGACATCATTGCTTACATCATTTATAAAATGACATCATTGTCTGCATTATTTATAAAATGACATCATCGCCTGAGTCATGATATTACTGCATCATTATGACATCATTTTGATATGCAAAAATAAAATAAAAAAATTAAAAATATATTATAATTTATTTATAAATTGTATAACTATTTATTTCTAAAAATAAGTAATAATATTATTGTATTTTCGAGAACTGAGCTAAAATTTAAGTTTAAACAAATAAAATAACTTTAAAAATATAGAGTTATCACACCCCTAGACTTAAGTTTTTGCTTGTCCTCAAACAAAAGAAAATTCAAAAACTAAACTAGTCCACTTTCGTAGGAAATTACGATTGCATTTAGTGTATGCAACAAGCCTTTAAACCCCTAAGTGTCCCGCAGAGGACGAGTTATAGTCTCATGAGGGTTTCTAGTGGTGATACCTACAAACACTTATAAAACTCTAAACTTTCAAATATTTATTTCAAAAAGAAAATTTAATCCTCTCATGCTTATTTTGAATGATTTTTCAAAGATCTCAAGAAATTAATATTTATAAACAATGTATCAATAGTATTGCAAGTCATGCTTCTATCTTAGGTTCAAAACAATCCTCATCTTAATCATGCTTGAATAACTGTGCATTAAATCAACTGCAAAGATATTGTTGTACTTCAGACAGGCATATACACACTAATATCTTTAAATGCCTCTATCAAAAGATATAAAATAGATGTACAAATCTCATAAGCATATTAAAGCAAACAATCTCCACTAATGGAATCCACAAATCAAGAGAGATCAATAGGTCTTGACTAGGCTTGTAATGAGACTAACACAAGGTATTTTGGCTAAACAAAGAACAAGTTAAATGAACAAAAATAAAATAATTATGCCAAGTTTACAAAATCAATAGCTTCAAATAAAGGGATTATATTAATGAAGGATCCCTTTCATCTTAAGCACTATTCTTTTTCAATGTTTTCTTCTTTTAAGCCCACCTCTTTTTCTTCTTTTTTTTTTTCACCAACAACATTATTCTAAAGATAAGCAAGAATTACTAACTTTTATTTATTCAATTTTCTTGCTTTCCCCCAAAACTTATTTTAAGCAGAAGGTGATTTTTTACAATGAATAATACTCTAAGTTATTAGAGATCCCTATTTTCTTTTAAAACTGCAACAATTCCCTTTTCTTCATTAAAATGTAAACTTAACAAAATTATCTCACAAACAGGGTGAAGGATAACAATTAAGGTTAATTAACAAAGAAAAGAAGGCTAAAATTAACAAGGCACAAATGGGTAAACTAGGGAAAAAATTAAAATAAGGGTGGATATAAGTAATAAACTAAACAAACAATGCCTAAATCATATCTCTCTTTCAAAATGAATTCAAAATTTCACCTCAAAAGTTTGTAAAAACATGTTCTAAGATAGGTGAGGCAAATGAAGATAAAAAATGTGTAGAAGCCCTCTCTAAGTAAGCATACACAAATTCAATGCAATCAATATAATGCAAAGCAAAGCAAAACAAAATATAATCTTAATAAAAGTTAATTTCTTATCCCAAAATAATTGCTTGACCTGAAATACTTTAGTAAATTGTCTATGAATACCAATTATAATTAATCATTGGCCTTTCATCAAATTATTTAATATAAGCATATTTTATAAAAAAAATTTAAATTTATTCATCAAAAACTGAAAGAAATTACTGAAAACAAAAAACAAACTAAATCTCCCCCAAACTTGCAATGGACTTTGTCCTCAATGTCAAAGAAACAAACTAAAAGAAAGAAAATACTCCCTCTTGTAGAAAAGTAGATTCCAAATAATAAGCAAGACATACATTCCACTTCCTTGCTTCCTGTAAAACATCATGAAACAACACTAAAAGCAAGCATGAGAAATTAATCACACAAAAAGAAAACATCAATTTTTTTATATTTATTATTTTTTAAATTTTTTTTTATTTTAGAAGCTAGAAAAAGAAAGAAAAGAAAAAAAAATACAAATGCGTATCAAGAGCACAAAAAATACTCTTTACTCTGCCATCTTGTATAAACAACTCTTGAATTAGTTAGTTAGTTTTTTTTTTTAAAGGAAAATCATATAAATTTAAGATGCGTATCAAGAGTACAAAAATAACTCTTTACTTAGCCATCTTACATTTAGTGAATCGGACCTAAAACTTCTCTTGATCAGGTGCAACAAAAAACACACACACAAAACAAAAAAATATGCGATAAAAAAAACTACAAGAGTTAGGCAAGTTATAACCGGAGATTCAGATCTAGTCCTTGCTTTTTATTGCTACTGGCTCTGGAGTGCCAAACTACCTGCGCCATCAATGGATTAGGTTCAAATTTAAAGTTTTGTAGTTGATCAATCAATTGATCAATAGTTGAAGCAGAGACTAAGATGCGTCGACTCGCTGGTGTCATAAAACCCTGTTCCACAGCATGATCAAGAAAAGATAACAAACCATTATAAAAACCATCAACATTAAGTAATCCCAATGGCTTTTGAAGAACAGTTAATTGTGTCCAAGATGCAATGGTGAAAATATCTTCAAATGTTTCTAAACCACCAGGTAATGTGATAAAAGCATCAGCATTGAGATTTATGTATGCCATTCATTCGTACATGCTATTGACCTGTAACTCATTACCTATAGTTCCACCATTGATTTGTTTATTTCGAGCCAAAGCCTTTAGAACTATTCCTAAGACTTTACTACCTCTAATATATGCAGAACTTGCGACATAACCCCTTAACCCTAAACTACCTCCCTGAAACACAAAATCAATTTTTCATTCAGCTAAAATCCTACCAAGTTCATTAGCTGCTGTCAAGTACTCTTTTTTCTTGCCAGAGTTTGGACTACAAAAGACACAAATAGTTTTGAATTTGTGTGTTGAGGATTCTGCCATTTTCTCTCACAGATCTCTCGAAAGGGTTATGTACATATTGACAATAATGAATGTGCATATAAAGAAACTAAAAGAGTAAAAAACAGTTCAATGGGATAAAATAATTATTGACAAAAAAAGTATAAAAACAAAAATAATTAATGCTGTGTACAAATGTCAAAAAAAATATTTGAAAAACTAAAAAGAAACAAACATTGAAATACTAACAAGCTAATGAAAATAGAAAAATCTGCAGCGTGTGTACAAAAGTCAAAAAGAAAATATTGAAAAAGTAGACATTGAAAGACTAAAAAGTTTTCGACAGTAAAAAAATATGCAGGAAAATAAAATCTAGATGCTAAAAAGTCAAAAAGTACTGCAAGATGTAGAAAAATAATGCATCAAAAAATAAAAAAGTTAGTAATGCACCTGATTATGAATAGTAGTTCTGATTTTGACTCACATCTTCCTTTGGTTTTACATCCAGGAATGGCTTACATGCCTTCTATGAGTCAAGGATAGGCTTTCCATCCAGTTTTCTTATTAACTGGCAAACAAGGTCTTTTAATGTCAGATTTCCTAGACTATAATGCTGCTTCTCTTCTTTGAATAAGTCCCATAAATCTAAAAGAGTACGTTGAACTTGTCCACTAGGATGCGTCTCAAGAGTTTGGAGGATAATATCCAAAAACTCCTTACTTAGTCTATCCTTTATGAATTTAATTTTGTCTTCTCGATTTATAGATGCAAATCCAATGTTTTTACAGCATGTATTATAATTCCATCTTGCACACTTGTAGCAGACTCCCATTCTCTTAGCTCTCCTTTTATTTAAGTAAGAACTTTTCCCTATACCTGGCAAACATTTAATAAATGAGTCATCAAGCTCACCTGCTAATCGTACTTTGGATTCTATGATCCAGCGAATATCCTTAGGAAGATTCAGATGCCTAAATGCCTTCATTCTTTCCAGTTTGCGTTCATCAATTTTCCTGAGTACATCTTAGGGAAGAGTTGGAAACCTGTTTTTTAGTGCTGTAAGAGATGCTTCCATATCTTATTAACTTAATTAAGAAAATGAAAGAGAAAACTTACAACAAAATAACTAAACAGAAATAAAAGAAACCTAATAAAGAGAAAACTTGGGTTTTCTCTTAATAAGCTATTTAATAACTCACAAACAACACTAAAGCAAAATTAAAATAGAACGAAACAAACAAAAGAACAAAAGAAATTAAAAAAAAGTAAAAAAGTTAGAAATTTGAGTTGCCTCCCAAAAGCGTTTAATCTATAGTCTTTAGCTTGATGATAGTTAGATCTTCATCATGGAGGATAATACACAAAGTATATCATCATGATAATCACGAAAAGATAGACTTTTGCCAATTATAATGAGTAAAGCTAACTTGATTTGAACCTGCATGGAAAAAGGTTAAAACAAGAATTATTTAATATTTTACAATTAGGCTCATAATTTCCAAAAGCTTTCAAATGAGCTCTTTTTCTTGCTTTAAATTTTCTCAAGAAATTGAGATAAGAAGGTAGTGGTATTGAATCAAGAGTTGGTGAGTGCTCAATTGATGGTAGTGAATGTTTCTTCTTTTCTTTCAAGTCATCAAATTGATATTCTTTATGGTCTGGCATATTTGGTGTTGTATTCACCAAACAAACTGAAAAAGTTTCCTTTAAGTGCTCTTGTTCAAATACTTCTTCAATTTCCCCATCAATTTTAACCACTCCGCAGATATTATCCATAAGAGAACAATATTTCTTGGGCAAATTGGGCTCAACTTCTTCCTTTTTTTCTTGCTTGCTTGAAGTATCTCCTTGATCAATCATCTCTTCCTCATCATCACTCAAAGAAATTGCCAAACATTGATCTCTAGAATGTTCTTCAATTTGGCTTGTTAGGTTACCATGGCCTTGAGTATCTAATGGACTAGCAAATTATTCCATTTGTATATCAAAATTTGTATTGTGGCTAGTCCATTGATTCATCCTATCTTCCATTTTTTCACATCTTTTGTAAGTAGCATTCATGAATTTTTCTAATGCTATTTCATAAGATGGTTTGTGCTCTTTAAATGGTGCATGATCTTGAAAATCATATTGATAAGGATACCATGAATTGTTACCTTGATCATATTGGTTTTGCCATGAAAAACTAGAATAGTCACTCCATCCTGAGTTGTTTATGTTGGAATATGGATAATTCTCATACTTGTTATAATTTGGGAAAATTTGTACCTGCTTTGCATATTGGCACTTAGAATTCAAATGATTACCTCCACATAGATCACAACTCAAACATGAATTAAATAAAGTATTAGCATCAACTTTATTAATTAAGTTACGAATGCATC
This sequence comes from Reutealis trisperma, assembly GCA_947687605.1. Taxonomy (NCBI): domain Eukaryota; kingdom Viridiplantae; phylum Streptophyta; class Magnoliopsida; order Malpighiales; family Euphorbiaceae; genus Reutealis; species Reutealis trisperma. The sequence continues at coordinate 356,531 of CANTUT010000211.1, read as the reverse complement.
GATTTTAGCATTTAACTTACCAAAACTATCCTCACCATACATGCTTGCTACTTTATTTAGCATCACTCCTCCATTGCACTATTACAAGTTGTGAAAAGCCATCCTTTTTTTTTTTTTTAAATTCTTGCGAAATAATAAACAAAATAGAAAAGAAAAACAAAATCTAAAGTAATAGAGTATATCAATCTATTGATATTGTCAAAAGTCGCCTTCCTCGGCAATGGTGCCAAAAACTTGTTGCGCAATTTCTGCAAGTGTATAGGTCGTGCTAAGTAATAGTGTGTGAATAGAGTGCTGAATCCACAGGGAAAGGTTGACAAGTACTAATTTTATGACTACTCTATTATTTAGAAAATCAATTATGAGAATTCGTATTTTAAGCTAAAGTAAAATTCAAGTAATAAATGATGATAATATAAAATGAGATTAAAGGCCTAGGATTTATAATTCATCAATTGATTACCTATGATTACTTTATATTTTTTTTTAGATTGGATTATTTTTGCTGGAATTAATGATTAGATTTCCCTAAATTATATGATGTTCTCTCTCAAGATACAACATATGTGCTCATATTAACCTTATGTCTACTCTTGTGATCATAAGTAATTAACACAAACCCATTAAGTTTTATGGAAATCCTTTAACAATCACAAAGGAGTATTCTTATCTCTAAGCAATACATTCCCTAGGTCAATTATCCTAATGAAATAATATTGTGTTTCCACTCTTGCTACTTCACACAATATCTTAAATCATGCAATTAATGGCCAGTTAATTACAAGCATTAAATTCTAACATAAAAGATTAATTTCAACAATCAACCCAATCAATTAAATATAAATAATCATATGCAAATTAAAAGATTACATCTAAATTCTAGAAAAATAAATTTAGCTATTTATAATTGAGAAGGAAGAAATAATTAAATTAACAATCAAAATAAACAAATATAATAACAATAACAAATAATTAAATTAGCAATCAAAATAACAAACATAATAACAAGAAGAAATAATTAAATTAACAATCAAAATAACAAACATAATAACAACTTATAATTAAATTCAAGAATAAAGTTTAGGAAGAACTTTTTTTGAGATACAATCTTTAATGAACTCGAGCTCCAAAAACTCCTCTTCTTGATCAAAATAATAATAAAAGAAATCTACTCTAAGAAAATATTTGTAACTCTCTCTATATCTATTTTTTGCTACTTTGAATTGTGATTTTGGAGAAGGGAAGTAATGCCTATTTATAGGCAAATTCCATCTTCATTTTCAACATTGTTGCATCATTGATTACATCATTATTTTCATGACATCATCTCTTGCATCATTAATTTCATGACATCATTGCTTACATCATTTATAAAATGATATCATTGTCTGCATCATTTATAAAATGACATCATCGTTTGAGTCATGATGTTACTGCATCATTATGACATCATTTTGATCTACAAAAATAAAATAAAAAATATTAAAAATATATTATAATTTATTTATAAATTGTATAACTATTTATTTCTAAAAATAAGTAATAGTATTATTGTATTTTCGAGAACTGAGCTAAAATTTAAGTTTAAACAAATAAAATAACTCTAAAAATATAGAGTTATCAGGGATGAAGAAGAATGAAGGGGAGTGGGGGCTATTTATAGGCAAAATGAGTGAGGAGTATTTTGGGTAATAAAAAAGTGAAAAAACAATGAGGGGTAGGACTAAAAAGGATTGGAAATTGGATTAGAAAGGGGTAATTTGGATATTTTGGAGTAAAAAGAGGGACCACAGGCACGAATCCGCATAAAGGGGGGGTATAAATCCACACTAGTGTCTATGCGGATCCGCACCAAGCTAGCGAGATAGTTGGTAGCATACTTTTCGGTTTTTGAGGTTCTCATGTCAATTTTTTAGACTTCTAAGCTAGTTTTTGAGAGTTTTGAAATTTAAAAATTTTATTCGTCAGCATTAATAGACTCGAAATTAATTTTAGAATGTATAAGGGAAAATTCGGTCAGCTTTGAAGAAAATGCTATCTGGTACAGAAGGTCCGGTCATGATAGAAAAGGTGTCAGATTGTGCTAAAAAATATTCTGGTCAGCTCTGGTGAGTTTGGAATTAATTTTAGAGGTGTTGAAATGAGGGTCTACAGCAGCCAGTCAATCAAATGCTCCTTTAATAGTATTTTATGTGGACGGATCTCACTCGTAATATTTTTGTTAAAATAAAAAGACATTCAAAAACAACAATTAGTAATTCAAACCCAATTTTTATATATATGATACAAAAACAACTAATAATTGATTATAATATTGAATATATAAGTAACTTATGCATCATTACATTTTACAAAAATTTCAATAGAGTTTCTCCCATAAATTGAATAAAACTCCTTAAAAGAAGTAAATTCTTTTTTCCAATATTCAACCTTATTCATGGTATTCACAAAGAGAAGACAAATTAAAAAATAACTAATAGTAATTAAAATCTATTATATATAATACAACAACTCATAATTTATAATAATAACTAACTAATAATTTATAATAATAACTAATATGCAAAAAACTTATAAATTATTACATTTTACTGAAATTTTGACATAGATTCCCCTGCAAATTGAATAAAACCCCATAAAAAATCTCAAAATCTATATTCCAATATTCAATTTCTTATTCATGATATTCCAATGTATATGATACAACAACTAATAATTGATAATAAAATATTCCTTAAACAACCCACAATATATATTGCACTCCTCCTTGGTCACACACTTCCATGCATACCCCATTGGTAAAACAACCTACTTGAGTATGGAAGTAAATTGTGCAGCAATGGAGAAGGACTCATGGAACATATGTGTATATATATATATATATATATATATATATATATATATATATATATATATATATATATATATATATATATATATATATATAATATTATACAAAAATGTATGTAGTATTCAAAATACTATTATAATAAAAAAATAAGTAAATAATTGACAATGATACTTACTTTTCATTCTCATCAACTCTGAGCCTATTCTACCCTATAGATGAGGTGCTTTCAGCCTTTAATGGAACGGTGGAGGCTAGTAAAAGATCCTATGAATTATTTAAATAAGGATCCTCTGATGAAGTACTGGTAGAATGTGGTAATGGTGCTAAATGTATAGTCCCCATGTACTCCACTAATGGTGTGTTTGCACAATGGGATTCTAAACGAGCATTAAAGTAGATGGCCTAGATGTGTCATCCCCATATACACCTAGATGTCTACGCTCTCCCCTATCATGTGATGGTATAGGTTGTCTCGTCCTGAAAAATTGAAAGACAATAATCACAAATAATACAAGTCAAATAAATAAATATAATAAATAATTGTACATTTACTTTGTTATAAAAATAATATCAGTTTATAAACCTCTAATCACTTGCACTATTATCCTCAAGGTATGGTTCTTCATCTGATGATTTATCATATTGTGTTTCTAATTCTAGTTGATCATTAGAAACTTACTCCTTGTCTTTAACTTCTATTTCATCACCAGCAGGATTTGTCAATGACATTATTAGTTCCTCCTCATCTCTTTCCGTAATGGTGTGGATTTCCATTCTGTTTTTCTTGAAATGATGGGGATTCATATGCAGCAGAAGCATAAGAATAGCTTTTGACAATTCAATGATACATTTTGGTCTAATTTTGTAACAATATACCAAACTTGCTTATCACGATGCAAATTGAGGTATGTGCAATAATACATTTGAGCAACTTGTGAGGCATGGAAAAAAGGTTCATATATACCAAATATGCATCTATATTTGACTCCATAAATCTTATTGCCAATGTTTGGAATAGGATCAAACCATTCACAATTGAAAAATATTATGCATTTAGTAGGCTAATTAGTATACTCCACCTATGCAACCTCAATGAGCCTACCTTAAAAATTATTTTCGTAATCACCATAGTTTGATTCTTTAATGCACACTCTATTATTCATAGACCTTCTTTAAGAATTAACATCTTTAACTTGGCACTTATACCCATTAAGAATATATCGTAAGAATGTTATAACACATGTGAATGCGCTTTTGGCGAAGTCTTTTATGAACTCATCATCAATATTATTATTTTTGTATGCCTATGAAGTAAAGTAGAAAGATTAATAAGAAGTTCTATTTATAAACTACATGGGAATCTTACTAGTTTGGCAATAGACTCACATATTTTTAAACCATTCAATGAATTCAATTTCAAGTTTACTATCCATTTCTCATCAGAATTGTTAGGTGAACTTTGCCTTAAATTGTCACTATATATTATGTATATTAAGATCAATACATAAGTAAAGTACACATATATAGACATAATGAACATCAAGTTTTCATTTCTTACTTGATGAGAGGTTCCACTTTAGCACAATGAAACAAAATATAAGTATAAGCATCCTTGTGTTCATCCCCTACCATGAATATCATTTTTTATCATCCAAAAGCTCGACCTAGATATTTAAATATGGACAAATATCTTTCATCTTCATTTCTTTCACCTAATCCACCATTAATATGGTGTGGCACATTTTGATTCCTCATTGAAGTAATAAGAATAAAACGTTGAGGCTTCTTCAACTATATAAGCACTGCATATTGATCCTTCAACGTGAACCTTATTCCTCACATTGTTTTTCAACTTTTTAAGATACCTAATAAAATTCAATTTTAATTTAATCAGTATCTTTCAAACATTTATAAAAGATATATGTAAAAATTACCTTTTACATGGATACATCTATTGGTATTGAATTCATCTAACTATACTTACTTCATATGGTAAGTGGACTGGGAGATGTTCCATTGAAATGAAAAAACCTAACGAGAAGATATGCTTCAGTGTATGTAGAATAATTGGAATCTCTTCCTTAAATCTAGCCATACCTTTATTTCTTATACAGTTATGGTTAGATCTTTAAAAAACAAACTTAGTTCTATGAGTGCTTTCCACATATAATGAGGCAATAGTTCATGCAAAGCAGTCAGTACTAACCTTTGTATAAACATATGACTCTTCATACTAAACAACTTAAGCTTCTGCATGTCAACACATTTGTCGATGTGTGACATAGTAAGCCCTCAATTTTGCACCCTTATCATTCAGCTACAACTTAGCACATGCTAAGTTTAATGCGATACACAAAGCTAGTACTATGGTTATGAACTCTCAATTTTGCACCCTCATTATCTAGCCACACTTTGGCACTTACTAAATTTAATGCGCTACATAGAGCCATTATGGTAGCCCCGCTGGCCAATTAGCGAGTGAGGGTTTAGGGCAATGCCTTCAAAAGAAAATTTTTTAGCCTTTAAATACATTGCTACACATGCACCAAATTTCCTAAACCCGAATGAGCATCTTAATGCCCTCTAGTGGATCAAGTCATTGTTCAGACAAGGCCTCACAGACACATATCCATTTGGGAATTTAATATTTTTAATCCATTCACACAACACTAGCTTTGACTATTTGTTAAGAGTGTAATACGCCTTCAAATATTTACCCATGACATTTAACACTGCAAGCTCTAAGCACTAACAATATTTATTCAACTCTCATCTAGATTAGTTGTCCTTTGTCTTTCTAGCTACATCATCATAGTGCTAAACATATTTTAAAAAAAAAATCTTCTCTATATACATCACATCAAGGTTGTGTCTAATTAGATTGGTACTCTAGTAAGGCAAATACCAAAATATGCTCCGTTCCTTCCAACCATATATTTTACTAATAGGATCATTGATTTATGATGCACCTTTTTTTTGTTACCTTCTTTAATACTAAATGTTTATATTGTTTAGCATTTTTTTCCAAATCTTATTAGAGGTGCATCCTTTGTTATTACCTGATTCTTATGGAACCATATATGTTCCTTCTAAAAGGATGGTCATGTGACATGAAATTTTTATGATTATCAAATTATGATTGCTTACAACTTTTAGATAATGTAAATGCATGTAATTCATCCATATAATAAGGACACATTAATCCTCTAGAAATACTATGACTAGACAGAATTGAAAAGGCTGGAAAGTCATTGATTGTCCATATTAGAGCTGCTCACATCTAAAAATTTTTCTTTCGGGATATGTCATATTCCTAAACCTCCACTTCTCATAATATCTTCAACTCTATTATTAGTGGTTGCTAGTAAACAACTATTCTCTCTTTAGGCTTCCTAGGACATGGTATCAATACTGCTAGAAACATCAAAGCCTCCTTTATACACATTTAAAAAGGAAGATTATAGACTATCATAATGATTGGCCATGGTGAGTATTGCTGCCTTAATTGACCAAAATATTAAAAACCATCAATATAGAGCCTGAGCTGAACATTTTTTATTTTTATGAAAAATCTAGATGTAAGTCATTGAAATTCTTTCAAGCAGTAGAATCAAATGGATGATGCATGACATCATCTTTAACATCATACTCTACATACCATCATATATCATTCACTAACACATTTGATGCATACAATCTGAGTAATCACGATGTCAAAAGAAATACAATATGCACCAAGAAGTGGGATTGAATTAGTGGTTGATTAAAATTTAAAAGCAATGGAAACTTCAAAATATAACAATGGGAGTTTAAAGAGAGAGAGAAGAGAGAAAGAACACAACATTTATAGTGATTCAGATTATAATAAATCTTACATTCACTCCTCAACCTCAATTGGGTATTTCACTATCTATAGAGTTTTGAATAATTTACTCCCAACTTAGTGATTAGGCTCACACCAAACCTTTATAAGATTTTTCCCAAAGGCTCACTCTTAAACCTAACTACGAGTTTTAAGAAGGCTAACTCTCAAATCCACAAGTATTTTCCTAAGACTCACACTTAAACCTATATAAGATTTTTATAAGGTTTACTCATAATCTAAATAAGTGTTTCAAAGACTAACACTCAAACCAACCAACAAAAGACATGTTTTACAAAGTTTTTAGGATTGAAAAATAAAATTACAAGAGTTTGGACATCTGATAAACTATTCTAATGTTTCTAAGGCCTTTGAATGAGTATTTATAGCTTACATCCTCCAAAGAGTCATTATAAATAAGTACGAAGGACAAAAACTTGATTCCAAAGTAGCTTGCAAAAGTAATTTGTTTGAGATAGAATCACAGTTGCGAAGCCTAAATTACGATTACAATCTTCATATATCCAATGGCTAGTGACACATGGCATCTAGTCATTGGAGACTTGACTAGCCATTACTATTGTATGAAGATTGCGACATTGCAAATCTCACTGTTGTAACTTCATATCATGGTCACAATTATGGCCATGAAGACTTCTGTCCCTTTTCCATGTTTTGCCTTAAATAATCATGATCATGATATACCTGGTTGCAATCATCAAATCTTGATAGCAAGTGCGATATAGCAATTATGGGTGCAATTTATAGGGTAACTTTTTACACTTAGAAAATTTTTTATTTCTTAAACTTTTGACCTTTTCTAATTGTATTTCCTGCAAAATAAATAGTAATTATAAACATTAGATCATTTCAATTTAATTGACAAGATGAAAATAGAGATTAACCAAGTTGTGAGCTCTCTTTTGACAATTAAATTGAATTTGAAAAATAATTAAGTAAAAAATTTAAAAGATTAAAATGATTCACAAGGTAAAATTTTCAAATTTGCAAAGATAATAAAAATTATAAAGCTCCCCTTTGGTTCATTCATTAAAAATTATAAAGCTCCCCCTTAGTTCATTCATTAAATAACTCCACCTTAAAAAATCAATTCATGCTAAATTGTGAATTTTACTTTACATATTCAAACTCAAATTCCTTTTGCCCCTTTGTCAAGATCAAAAAGAAGATAAAAATAGAACAAATAAAATTTACAAAGGGAAGTTAAACATATAAGGAATAATGAACTAAGAAAATAAATGAAATTCAATTAACATAAGCAAGAAATTAGAATTCAATTGAAATAATAAAATTGCATTCATTTCAAAGAAGTTAATTACAAGGAATGCAAATTTAAAAAATAAAGAAAAGCAAAATTAGACATGGAAAATATTTTCCAAGGCCCTTAAAAATCAAATTCATCATCCTCTTCATCTTCCTCTTCCTCACTTGCTTCCTATTCATTTAAATCACATTAAGGAATGCCTATCTTTCTTTGAATTTTATATATGTCATGATGAATATAGCCCAAGAGGTTAAGCCTCCTCATGGTCTTGTTAAACATTTTTTCAATCTTAGATGGAGAAAGTTGGGCTTGGGGCGAGGTTTGGGTTCCTTGAGCTCTTTGAGTACTTTCTTCCATTAGTTAGCTAGACTCACCTCACACTATTACCTTTAGCCTTTTTCTTGAAAGCTCTTGAGCATCCACTTCACTAAAGATATATTCATAATTATCATCTTTCTCCCTCAAGCATTTAAAGTGAAGTACGTACTCCAAATTTACTATGGGAAATTTGAAGGAATGATGGCTTTGGTTATGAGAGATATATAGGAGGAGAGTATAATGGTTCTTTTAGTAGTCTTTCCCAAATGGATAAATTGGTCTATAAGGAACTTGGCACTTTGAATTTATTTCTTTTTAATGAGGCCAATAAAGAAGAAAAGGCCTTTTTGATTCACTTTCTAATTGCCATCCCCTATAATATTGATAGCAAGGATGATAATTCGATGTAGCACCAAAAAAGAAAAGGTCTTAAAGTGTTTGGCTAGGGAGTTCTTTACATCATACTTTCAATGTATAATTCTTGCCAAAATGTGTAGTGGCTCATGTCTAACTCATTTAAGGTGAAGTCACCATTAGTTTGAACTCTGAAAATGTTAGCCATTCATTTAGCTTTAAATCATGCTCCTTCCTAAAAAATCTAAAATTAATTCCATAAATTCCAAGAGGGGAGAAGAGTTTCTTTTGAAGAATTAAAATAGCAAAAAATAGCCATAAATTGATTGGTTAGTTCTTTATAACCTTTTTTTTTTTTGCACAAAGATGATGTCAAAATAGGTGAAGATATCTTATTCTATTCCCAACTTTCTTAAAGCGAATAAGTTAGGTACCTAGTTTGGTTGAATAATCTTATCCTCCAACTTTAGCCAATTTGCATTTTTGTTCATCACCAATGCCCTTCATGAGATCAAGAGTTGAGGGATAAGGAACTTGACACACCATAGGTTCCTTTCCCTGTGAACATCTCAAGGTCCTATTTTTGGAAGCCATTTTTTTTATGAAAAAGAGTAGAAAAGTAGAAGATATGAAGAAATAGATGAAGTTTATGAGAGTGAATAGATGAAAAATTCAAATAATAAGAGCAAATATGAATGTTAAAAATTTTGAGAGAGTTCAGATAAGTGTAAAATATGTTTTAGAAGATAAAAAGGTATATATAGCCATAAAATGTATATAAAATGGACAAACAATGGATATATTTGCATTAAATTCAAAATTTTGACCATTTCCCAATGACTATATTTTTTCTGCTAAGAATGTAAATTGCGCTCGCGAAATTATGTCCTGACCATGAAATTTGAAATTTACAAAAATCGCATCTACTACCCATATTTGCTGGCTATTTACATTTCTCAGAACAACATTTGAAAATTTTCAAAATTTGTGCTTGCTAAATCAAATTGGCACAGAGATTTAGAAGACTCTCATAATTTTTAGGAGAAAACATTAAAAAATCTTATGCAATGCAAATGGCAATTAATTGTAAGATCAAAATAAATTTAAATTATTAATTTAAGCATATAAGCATTGAAAATTCATATAAGGATGTGTTGATCACAAATTGATAACAATCATTAACATAAAATTCAATAATCAACCAAGATTTGCAATTATATTGGCATTCAATCAAACAAAGAAACATTTTCAATTGGGGATCAAAAATTCTTATCAACATTTTCAATGCCAATTGCCTTACTATTGGCATAGTTTGCAAGTATGGTACCTTGTTAAGGCTTTCCTTGAACTTTCATTCCCAATCATGTATCTTGAGCATCTACTATCTTCACATCATTGACTTTTCATTTTTAGTGGATTTGATACACCTACAAGAAAAGCAATTCATCTTTATTTTGGTACCCAAGCATATTTGCGTCCATAGGGGTTAGCAATGGAAGGATCCTCAAGTTTTAATTGATCCTTCCTTATGTATTAAAACACATTAATATGATCATTTTCCATAAAATAGTGGCACTTAAGTTTTGACTTGAAAGCCATCTTAGACTTAGCCATCTTATTATGAAATTTTGGTCTCTTCACAATGTTATTACAAGAATTCATACAAGAACAAGTGTTATGTTATGATTGTGGGTGTTTTAAAGCATGCCTCTCTTGATACATAAATGCATGATTAGCTTTTTGAGGTTTAGCTCTTGAGTCTTGTGTTCCCTTTTTAATCATTTTAGGATTAGAAGGTTTAGTGCATGCTTTGACTCCATTATCAATTACTTCAATGCTAAAGGTTTGAGTAGTAGTGGCTTTGATGAAAAAACTAGGAAAGGAAGTGAATGGAGATGCACCATCAAAACCCATGCCATGCCTTACTAAACGTGGTCTTTGAGATACATTGAGTGTATCCAAAGCTTCCTTCGCTTTATGAAAATTTGAAATGGAAGATCTCAACTCCTTAACTTCTAATTTTATATCATTGTTTTCTTTATATAAAGAATCTATTAAGGAGGTTTTTGAAGAAATCTCTTCCAACAAGTCTTTAAGACTAACATTGAATGTTTTCAAACACAAAATAAGCTTTTCCAATTTTTTGAAATTCCTGTTAAGTTTTGGACATTTTTCTTTATAAAATTTCATTTTAAAAAGATATTTTTGGCATTTCAAGGCCGTAGCTTTCATAAGTTCATTATCATCATCCACATCATGCAAATTAGCATAATCATCATCACCAAATGAGATGTGGAGCAAACAATGTCGTTATCATTATCACAATTAGAGTGGGAAGTACAACATATCATTTGTAGGTTCCTCTAAGGTCATAAAGCAAAGGTTGGCTACATCCTCTTCCTTTTCTTTACTTGAAGAGCTATCATCCTAAGTAGACTTTAGTTCTTTCTTCTGTTCCTTATCCCATTTGTTTTCCTTCTTACTCTTAGGACAATTGGGCTTTAAATGTCCTTACTTTCCATACCCAAATCAAGTTACTTCATTCATTCTTTGTCTTATTGCATTTGATGATTTCTTTCATTCTTTTTGTGATTCTTGTTAACTCTTTATCTTCACCATCATTGGACGAATCACTTAATTGGTTCTCACTATCATATTGGTCTTAGTGGAAGACTTGAGAGCTAGTGACTTCTTCTTCTCCACTTATGGCTTTTCCTTTTTAATGGTCATTTCATAGGTAAGAAGTTTACTGATGAGAATATCGATAGTAAGCTTGCCAAATTCTTTATTGTCTTCTTCAATATTGATCAGCCTAGCTTTGTAACAATGGCAATAAGTCTATTAGTCATTTTGGTGATGCTTACATTTAGTGGCATTAGGAAAAGCTCATACTTATGAATGACCAATTAGATTGTCTTGGACTTGACTTGCTTATTACCTTCGCGGTAGTTTTCTAAGGCCTTTTAAATGCCATAGGCACTTGTACAAAGTTGCACTCTACCATATTCCTTTCTAAACAATGAGCTAAGAAGAATAGGCATTGCTATTTTGTTTTTCCCATTAGCTTTTCTTTAAGCTTCAACCCAATCCTTTCTAGAGATTTCATCTTCAACATCATTAACTACTCTTGTTGAAGGCTTCTACTATTCTAGAAAACTATCACATATGTTTATGAGATCAATATCAAGATAGAGCTCCATTCTATACTTCCAAAAAGCATAATCTATACCATCAAAATGGGGCTTGAGTTGATGAATCTCGATATTGGCCATAGATGATCTTCACATGAAGCTTTAAATGTGAGAACTTGCTCTGGTACCACTAGTTGCCCAAGATATGCACTAAAAAAAAGGGGGTTTGAATTAGTGGTTGATTAAAATTTAAGAATAATGGAAACTTCAAAATATAGCAATGGGAGTTTAAAGATAGAGAGAAGAGAGAAAGAACACAATGATTTATAGTTGTTCAAATTATAACTAGTCCTACATCCACTCCTAACCTTAATTGGATATTTCACTATCTATAGAGTTTTGAATATGTTAACTCCCAACTTAGTGTTTAAGTTCACACTAAAACTTTACAAAAGCTTTCCTAAAGGCTCACTCTTAAACCTAATTAAGAGTTTTAAGAAGGCTAAGTCTCAAACCCATAAATATTTTTCCAAGGCTCACACTTAAACCTATACAAGAGTTTTGCAAGGCTCACTCATAATCTAAACAAGTGTTTCAATAGCTAAAACTCAAACTAACCAACACAAATGTGTTTTACAAAAGGTTTTATGCTTGGGAAATAAAATTGAAAGAGTTTGGGCACTTGATAAGCTATTCTAATATTTCTAAGGCCTTTAAAGGAGGTATTTATAGCTTACATCCTCTAAAGAGCTATTACAAAAAAGTACAAAGGACAAAAACTTGATTCTAAAACAACTTGCAAAAGTAGCCAATCTAAGACATAATCATAGTCGTGAGGTAAAAAACATAGTCGTGATCTTCATATGTCCAATGGCTAGTGACAAGTGGCATCTGGTTGTTAAAGACTTAGCTAGCCATTAGAGATGTTCCCTGATATTGCAAATCTTGCAATTGCAACTTCAATATTACGGTCACGATTGTTGTTTCATGTCCAAGATAGTAGTTATGATTATGGCAACAAATACTTCTATTCCTTTGCCATGTTTTGCCTTAAATTAATCGCTTACTATCATGAAATCTTGATGGTGGATGATATAGCAATTGCGGGAGTAATTTACTGGACAAATTTCTACACTTAGGGATTTTTTGATTTCTTGAACTTTTAACCATTTTTAAGTGTATTTCCTATAAAAAACACGAATTGTAAACATTAGATTATTTTAATTAAATTGAAAAGATCAAAATACATATTAACCAAGTTCCAAGCCAACTCAGGTCAACACATCTTAATAGATACAAGGGTCCTCTTACTTGTATTACTATTATGTTCCCAAAAATGCATGTACCATTAAGCGCCATAGACCTTATAATTGGTCAATTCTAAATCTTCACCCTAATATATCATAAAAATATTGAAAAACTGTAAATTTTTTAAACTAATAGGCCAATCCCTTACACCATCCTTTTGGTCATATAAAAGTTGTCAGTTATGAATTTATCGTCTATCATGACCTCTTTAATTATTGAGGTGATTGCATCAAATGGCCTTTCAAAGAAAGGATGCATGAGGCCATGAGAGAAAGTTGTGAATGCTTTTTACAATTAAGCCACAATTCTTGATTTGCAACATTAAGCATGTCATAAAACTTTTATGCCTCTAGATTCAATGGTTCTTTTATGTCATCTGGATATGGAATGAAATTTGGGCCAGCTGTATCCATCATCATAGCCTCATAAGCATTTTCATATATGATTGAAAAATCTTTTTCAACATTAAAATTGTAATTGGGCTCCCTAATAAACTCCATCTCCCCATGCCTTGTCCATACATGATAACCAAGAACAAATCCATTTCTTAAGAGAAGGAATTTCACCATGTCAACTTCCCAGCATATTTTGTTTTGGCACTTTCTATAAATGCATGGATGGAGTATATGGACATTTAGTCTTTAGTCCATCCATACACTCTTGATGACTACAAATAAAATCAATAAATTTGTTTAACCCTCATATAAAATTAAGGTTTAAAAGTCCTTCTTTTAACCTAGCATATATCCAAGATTGATCCATATTCATTTTTATTGACCTAGATTTTAAAAGACAAATAATAGTGTTTTACTAATGTTAATTAGATTAGGAATTAAAACAATAAATGAGCATTGTAATTGATTTACATTTCTCATTTCTCTTAGTTTTTTGTCACACTCTATTAACTTCTACAAATACATTTCTTAATTGATTTGGTTTAGTTAATTTTCCTTACCTTAAATTCATCTATTGTCTCACCATTTCACCTTTTCTTCTTATTCATTATCTATTAAATAAGGCAATCCTATAGTCTTTCCAAATAAACCTGAGAGTACAAATCCAATTTCTCATAATGCTTGCAATTTAATCTCTTAATTAAATTAATTATAACTCTAATTCAGTCTATTATATGTTCAATTACTCTAAGATTTTAAGTTACTTTTATTTCCCTCTCGATAATTCTTTAACTCTTAACTTGGGTGCTTTCTATGTCCAATTTATATCCATTGTTCAATTGTTTTCTTCATATCCTTAACAATCTTCAATTTCACAATAAAAAAATATAAATAGATTCTCATAAATAGCAAACGCAACAAAGATATTCAATTGTTTCATTCAAATTCAATTGTTTCAATTTGAATTCAACATACTGAACATAAAAAACATAAACAAAAATAAAAAATTCAACCACAAAGCAAAAGAAAACTAAAATCAAATTAAATTCAACCCCAACCAAATAAAATCAAATGAAAAAAAAAACTTAAATTAGTACTTGGAACTCATAATAAACTTTGAATGAAACAACATCTAAAGGAGAAGCAGAATCACATTGGTGGGATAGAAATAAAGAACAAGAGATTCATAGGAGAGGAAGAAGATAATAAAAAAAGGAAAAATGAAAAAAAAAATCATGAATGATAATAGCATCCGCGAGGAAATATAAATAGAGCTATTATAGGAGAAGTAGTAGAGATTTAGCGAAATGATGAAGTGTTATGCAACCAAAAAGAGAGAGTAAAGGGAAAAAGTGAAAGGAAGAAGAATGAATGCCTTGATTGTATTTTAAAATAGTAAATGGCATTGCTAAGGTAAGTGAAATTGCACTAACTATTGCATTTCATTTATTAACTATTAGCAATACAATAAATGGCATCTCTAATAAAATGGTGTCGCTATTATTTCAAAGGCGTCGCTATTCTATCGCTGCATATTGTGAATCCTTAATTTTGCATCCTTAGGATCTAGCCATAGCTTGACACTAGCAAAGATTAGTGCATACACAGAGCTAGTATGATCAAATTTGCATTTGAACCTTATAAGCATCTAGACTTGGTCAACAGACCTTCGGAAGCCGAAATTGCCAAAGCCAGCAAACTAGAAAATGAGCTTTGGGAACTGAAACCTATTCCTTTAACCTCTAAACCACCCCAAATCATCCAAGATTAAATAACAATCACAACACAAATAGAATTACTCAAATCATAATAAAAACTAGTACCATTATGGTGCTGCCGGTGTAGCCAACACCATTATGGTGCCACAGGCATGCCTAGCACCATATTGGTGCCACCCATGCTATCGATCCTCTAGCTTTTTCCTGATTTACCCTTAATTTTTTCTATAAATAGGGTTATGCTCCTAGCCATTAGGGACAGAAAGTTTCAGATGCAAAAATCTATAATTTTTGTGTAAGGTTCATCTCGTGAGATCCCGATCCAAGGTAGAGCACAGATCTAGCATAAAGCTTGCCCCCTTCATACAAAAAAAGCTCAAAACCAAGGTATAATTCCTTCTTTTGAGATTTTTTAAATCAAATCTAGAAGTCTTTCTTTTATATATTCACTTAGGTCTAAAACTGAAAAGATCTAATCTTGTTAATTTTAAATCTAAATTAAATTAGCAAATCAAATTAACTTTTTCCAAAACCCCTCATTTGTATGAAGGAAGAACTACATGGGGGTTTAATTCCCATTCAAAAGGATATGCAAGCATACTGACCTTTTAGGAATCAACTCCAAAATATTTTTTAACTAACTTGCCCTTTATCTTTTATTTGGTTTGATGAGATTATTTCTATTTTATTTTTTTTATGCATAATTGTGTTGTTTCTTTTGTACTAATCTCTTTTTAATCTATGGATTCATCCAAATAGTTAAGGAATGTATGGTTTTCCTATTACCCAAAAGGGCTTGAGAAAAGATCCTCACTTTTATTTATTTTTTAATCCATTTTGGTTTGTAACAATTCTTAAGTATATTTTATTTTATTTATCGTTTTATAACTATCATGCATTGCACAAATATTATTGTTCCTGTATCATCCTTATTTCTGTTCATAAAACTTATTTTAAGTCATTTTGTATCAAAATTACCAAAATAATTTTGTTAAAATAAACCAAAAACTGAGGCTAGTGATCTTTCTTTTTGGGGATATTAATCGGAGTTAATTTGGGTTAATAAAAGTAAGGTGGTGACTCTTTTCAAAATCAATCTATCTGAACTTGAGGGTTCCATCATGAGCTCAAAACCAAATAAGCATTTTAATGCCATTTAGTAGATCAGACCGATGCTTAGGCAAAGTCATACAGCTGGTGACTCCACTAGGGACCACCTTCTTTTCAATAAAAGAAATAAGAGGACTAACAATTGGTTTGGAATCAAAGTTTGGCACTATTAATATATAAGTGGAATTCATGCATTACTTGCATAGGCTCCTTACCTTTTAGCCTATATGTCTTAGGAAAATAATGGATAGAAAATAACATCAAGTGGGTAACCCTCCTTGGGTCTATTCTCCAATAGCAAAATCATCCACCTCGCGACTAATCCTTTAATCCTTTTAAAGGTGTAACAAGCATGCACATACTATTGGACTCTCTCAAAGCTCTTTAACTTAGATGTGGTTAGGTACATTGCTACTTTAGTGTGATTGATACCCTATATAAGCCACCCTTTCTGTTTTCATGTAATGAACCTAGATCTTGACCTTAGGTTGTATGTACCATAATCAAAACCTTATATCTTTGCATTCTAATGCAATGTTTTTCCATGCATATCATGCATTCATATTCTACATAACATCCATTCATTTCAAATCTAGGTTGCACCTTAAACCAAAGAATGGTCACATATTCAATTATATCTAAGCACCTTCACTTCTAAACCATAAAAGCTCTCACATCTCTATCCCAATCACCTTAGCTACCACACACCTTAAAGCATCTCACCCTAACCTTTAACTTTACTACCATTAACCTCAGCCTTTAACTTGAAAGCACCTTACCCTAACCGTTAACCTTACATGCCATTAACCTTAGCCTTTAACATGAAAGCATCTCACCCTAACCTCTTACCCCTATCCTAAACACCCTCACCTTCACTGTAAAACCTCTTACCTCTATCTAAGCACCTTCATACTCAAACCCATTGTCCTCCTCAACCTATGGTTAAAAACTCAAACCCATATCAAGTACATGGTAAAAATAAACCTAACCATGGAACATTTATTTGCACCCAAAGTTTAACCTAGCTTTACCCCCCATAATCCTTCTCCAAGCTAAACATTGACTTAGCTTCATCCTGATCCACAATCCTTATTCAAGCTAAACACTGACTTAGCCTCATCTTGATCCTCAATCCCTTTCTAAGGTAAACACTGATCTAGCTTCATCCTTTCTCATAACCCTTTTCTAAGCTAAATACTGACCTAGCTTTCATCTTTCATAATTTTTACCCAAGCTAAACATTGACCCAGCTTTCATCCTTACAATCCTTACTTAAGCTAAACACTGATCTAGCTTTATCCTTATCCATAGTCCTTATGTAAGCTAAATGCTAACTTGGCTTCATCTTTTTTTATACTATCCAAACCTATGGCCTATCTAAGCCCATAGTCTAGTCCAATCAAAGTTATTATCCAACTGTCACCAAACCCATGGTTCACCTAACATCTAAATCTATGGTACATCTATAACCTAATCGTAAAACTCATAGTCCCTCCATCCTTAATCCTATACTAAGCCATTTATAAATTACAATCCCAATTACCTGAGGCTAAACTCTGACCTAGCCTTCTTAACTAAACTTTGGTTCTTTAAAGCTAAAATATGATATGGCTACTTAAAGCTAAAGTCTGACCTAATCGCTTAAAGCAAAATCTTGACTTAGTTTCTGAAGCTAAAATTTGACTTAGATTCCTTAACTAAATACCGACCTGGCTAACATCATACATCTCTACCCCTATCTTTACACATACCCTGTCAATGTAAATATAAGACACCGTCATCCATTACCCTTAAACCCAAGGTCCTTGGTTTGTCATACCTCATCGTACGCAATTTTTGAAACTTGATATTGACTTAGCTCCTTTTCCCTTTCAAATATTGCCGAGATGTTTACTAGATTAGATAAAGATGTCATGGATAAGCTTCTAGCCAAGCTATTAGAGCAACATGAAGAGATGTTCAAAAGACAAGCGACCCAAATTCAGGCCTAACTCAAGCCCAAAGGGAAGCCATACTAAATGATGTCAAAGACATGCTAAGTTGGGCTGGCATAAATAAAACCCTAAATCCCACTCCCTAAAATCCACTCAACCTAGACCAAAATCTGACATGGGTTCAAGTGAATGCTTCTTCTTCCTCAAAGTCAGCCATACCTTAGCCATTACCTTGCTCATCAAATATCCTAAATACTGATGCACTCTCCCACCCAACACCTACTAAACCATAATAAATCACCTTATCCCCTATGTATTCTTTTTAAGGGAAGGAAACCATACCTAACCCTAAGCTTGAGGTCTTCCTGCCGAAATTGGAAGCCATGGAAAAAATAGTAAAAGTCTAAAGAAAAAGGAAGGCATGATTGATACAAGTTCATTAAGCCAATTCCCCAATGCCTGGTTGCCACCAAAGTTCAAGATGCCGAATTTGGACAAATTTGATGGTACCACATGCCCTAAGATCCATTTGAAAATGTATGAAGTGGTAATGTATCCACTTGGTCCTAATAATGAGCTTCTTGCTCAAATCTTTCAATAAATCCTCCTTGCTCAAATCTTTGTTTATTGATGCTGGCTTGACATGGTTTATTGACTTGGATGACACCTAAAAATAGACTTGCGATGACTTTTGCAAAGTATTTATCAAGCAGTACAACTACAACACTGAAATGGATATCATAAGAGGAGACCTAGAAAGCACTAAGCAGCTTCCAAATGAGTTCTTTTCTATGTTCCTTACAAGGTAGAGGACTAAAGTTGCTCATAGGATAAATAGGCCAATTGAGCAAAAACAAGTGGATATCATTGTTAAGAATCTAATTCCTGACTTATCAAGCCCACTTGTTAACACAATACATGCCTACCTTTAGAGGTTTGGTTATAACTGCATCAAAGGTTGAAGATTGCATCCAAAGTGTGTCATTTCAACCTAAATTCCCCACCACCCATCCAAACAATGATGAGGAACCCAAACCAACCCCACCTTACCTCAGCCCTAGGAGGCATGTCATAAAGTAGTTCAAGTTCAGCTAATATGATCTATATGAGGTTGAATTCTAAGCTTAAGCCTGAGTCTAAGTCCAAATCTTAAAATCTGAGTCTAAATCTAAGTCTAAAGCCTGTCATCATATTTTCTTTTTTGTGTATCTTATAATAAAGTTACTTTTTATAATAACACATCCATATTTTCTTTTCATTATTTGTGCATTTATTTTCTTATCTTTCTTTTTCACTCTAACATGGACGAGCTTCAAAAAAAAAGCCGAGGGGGGGGGGAGGGGGAGGAAGAGAGGTGGAGATCTAATCCACCATAATTAGCATAGATTATAACTTCAGGTGCACTCATTCTCATAAATCGGCAATCACTTTACAAGCTCCTAATAAAAGAAGGTCAAGTAATGGACATCTCATCAAATAGTTAAAGCATAAAGAGCAAATCAAATGTATTTACCCATTGCATATTGGGTAATCAAATGATTTACCTCAATAAGGGGCAATGAGTTCAGATAAGACTTTTATCAAATCCAAAATTCAAAGGTCAAAGCCCCTCAAAGCAGCAGCCCAAATCATAGTGGATTGTTTTCTTTCAGATTTCATTAATTCAAGCCCGCTAAGTTGAAAATCCAAAAAGGTGACTTAGGTAGAAGTTAGAGCAAAGTGAAAGAGAGAGAGAAAGAGAGAGAGAGTGAGATAAAGAAACCTTATCCTAGTCATCTTTCCTTGTGTCCAAAGTTGTCAAATCATCTTTAATCAATCCTCTTATCTTATGTCTTCAAAGTCATTCTTCCTTACTAAAGGTTTATTCTCTAAAGTTATACTATGCCCTTATACTACAATGGGGGCATATTTTCCTATAATGTCATATCTCTAGTTTATCACATCCCTATCTCTCCTTTGGAGGCCTAATCCTTAAGTTATCTTCTTTCACTAGCCATTCCTTTACTTAGCATGTAATCTACATTTAAACTAATAGTGTGTCATTCCAAGTATCTCTTCAATTTCAAAGGCAAAATAGCGTTACTTGCTCTTTTCCATGAATCATGCTATAAATGGCAAAAGTATACAACCTCTCTAATCTTTTTCTGAGGTTCCAACCTACCTTTAAACCATTTATGAAAACATATTATCTTAACCTCTTTAGC
Source organism: Reutealis trisperma (assembly GCA_947687605.1). Taxonomy (NCBI): domain Eukaryota; kingdom Viridiplantae; phylum Streptophyta; class Magnoliopsida; order Malpighiales; family Euphorbiaceae; genus Reutealis; species Reutealis trisperma. The sequence continues at coordinate 336,061 of CANTUT010000211.1, read as the reverse complement.
AAATCATACCATCATTTCAAGCTCAGGCTTTATGTCATCTTTTCCTTGGAAAAATCTCAATATGGGCAAAACTATAGGTCCCCAGGTCTCGCAAGACTCATCATCATCAAAGTTAAATTCTTCGATAAAACCAAAAGTCCATGCATATTTCCCAAATCCTATCATCCTCAATTTGATTAAAAAGGGCTTGAACTAGTCAAAGCCTATCTCATGCCTATTTGGCAAACCTCTCAATATCCATGAAAGGATCAAACCTCCTAAGCAAAACACATGATCCTTAAGATTGAGGTCTCTTAAAGCCAAACAAATAGTCTTAATTGAAATTCATCAAGACCATTCTCAGCTTAATCATCTTAAATTGATGTAACTATGTCTAAGGGCAAACCCTTATCCAAGAGCCGACGATCTCCTTATGACTAAAACCTTTAGCATTATACTTGAGTTAAAGTTGACCATCTTTAAAAGAGGCCTAAAGCACTTTATAAAAAAGCTCAAGTTGATGAACTATCATTAAAGCCTAAAAGCCTTCATCACAAAACCCAAACTAAAAGCCTCCATCATGAAGCCTAAACCAAAATCTTTCATCAAGAAGCCTAAACCAAAAAGCCTTCATTACGAAACCTAAACTAAAAAGCCTTGACCATGAAGCCCAAGCTGAAATGCCTTGACCATGAAGCCTAAATCGAGAAGCCTTCACTATGAAACCTAAATTAAGAAGTTTTCACCATGAAGCCTAAATCGAGAAGCCTTCACTATGAAGCCCAAATCGAGAAGCCTTTACCGTGAAGCCCACTCCCAAAAAGCCTTCATTTATGAAGCCCATGATCTCCTCTAAGGCCAAATCTAACTGAGCCTTCCAAATTGATTTCATAGCTTGACCCTTCCTTTAAGCAAGGCTTAACTTCCTAATTCAATCTCCTATAAAGTTTAGCACTCTACCGTGATCTCTCTAACACAATCTTAAGGCAAAATCTTACCAAGCCTTCTAAATGAAATCCCTAAATGCCATTACTTGATTGAGTCTCTAATCTGACCTTTTATAGCTGAAATAGATAAAGCTTCCAAATGACCTTATTCATCCAAAATGATCCACTCATTCTAAATGATCTTTCCTAAAGACAAACCAAACTGAGCTTTCAAATTGATTCTCCCCAAAGGCCTTAACTAATTGAGCCAATTGCCAAACTTGACCAAAGACTTTTGTATAAACTTCTTTGAACATAAGCCCAACAAACTAACCTTCCCCAAAACTAGACCTAACCTAGCCTTTTGACCTAATTATCTCCAAGGACTTGACTTACCTAATTGAGCTTTTTAATTTAGCCTCAAACCAAAACTTCTTCAAAGCTAGAGCTACCTAAGCCTAGCCCGACCTCTTATAGCCATACCTAGCTTAACCTTCCAAAATGACCTCTTACTAGGCTGAACTGATAGCCATTGACTAAGCAGCCTTATACATAATATGACTTTAAGCTAGACATTCAATCCAATCCTAAATCAAAAGGCCATCCTTGACTAAGCCTTTAAAGCTCATAAGCTTAACCTTTTCCTCCTCTAAAGCTAAACCGATAACCTTTGATCAACCCTTTAACTAATCTCATACCTAGTCCAAATGAAGTGTGACCCTACCATTCCCAAGCTGGTCTATCTGAACCAAATGATCTAACCAGTGTCCTTTATCATTCTAAAGTGGGGGGCACCTCTCTTCCAAATATTCACCTTTTTGAAATGGGGGCATCTTTTTTCTAAAACTTAGCACTTTCCTACTAAAGTGACCCTTCACAAGTTTAAAGTATCCAATTATTTCATAATCATATGCATTTTACATTAAGTAGACTCTTAAATCAAGATGCATTATCATGTCAAAATTCACAAAGCAAGATGGATCACTAATCTGAGTCAAGAAAGATCATCAATACAAATGCTCAAAGCAAGGCGAATCATCAATTTAAATCAAGAAAGATCATTAATCCAAATTCATAAAGCAGGGCGAACCATTAGTCCATTAAATCATCAATTTGAATTCTTGAGCCAAGATTAGAACCACGAGTATTAGATCCATCCTGGGATAGCCTTAGGAACATTAACATCATGTTAGGTTTCCCTTTTAGAACTTTTTAGACCATCCTAAGACAGCTTTAGGATCATTAACCTAACATAGAGTTAGGTTTCTCTTTTAGAACTTTTTTGACCATCCTATGACAACCTTAGGATTATCAACTTAACATAGTGTTAGGTTTCTCTTTCAAACCATCCTAAGATAGCCTTAAGATCATTTCACTCATAAATGTCTAATAAGGGTCACCTAGGCATCCATATGGTTCCTTTTTTCTCCTCTTTTATTTAAAATCCATCATTTTCACCTATAAATGTTTAGTAACAATCACTTAAACATCCCTATCATTCCTTTCTCATTTGTCATCCCTAGGTTTACTATCATCAGAATCAGCTTTTGCTCAAAGCCAATTCTAATGAGGGGGCAACTGTGAACCCTTAATTTTACACCCTTATGATTTAGCCATAGCTTGACACTAACTAAGATTAGTACGCTATGTAAAGTCAGTACGATCCAATTTTCATTTGAACTTTAGAAGCACCTAAACTCACTAAATAGACCTCTGAAAGTCAAAATTGCCAAAATTAGTAAACTAGAAAATGGAGCCCTGGGAACCAAAACCTATCCCTTTAACATCTAAACCACCCTTAGATCATTCAAGATTGAATAATGATCACAATGCAGCTACAGTTGCTCAAATTGGATCAAAAATAGGCCAAAATAGGACATCTGGGTAGCACTAGTGGCACATATGACCGAGCGGCACTAGTATGGTCCCGCCCCACTTGCCGGCACCATTATGGTGCTATTGGCTTAGTCGGCACCACTATAGTGCTACCGACCCTCCTGCTTTTTCCTAATTTGCCCTCAATTTCTTTCTATAAATAGGGGTATGCTCCCAGCTATTAAGGACATATAGTTTTAGATGCAAAAAACTCTAATTTCTATGCATGGTTCATCTCATGAGATCCCCATCCAAGGTGGAGCTCATATATGGTATAAGGCTTATCCCATCATACAAAGAAAGCGTAAAAGCAAGGTATAATTCCTTCTTTTGAGATTTCTTAAATCAGATCTAGAATTCTCTCTTTTATATCTTCTTTTAGGTCCAAAATTGAAAAGATCTAATCTTGTTAATTTTAAATCTAAATTAAATTAACAAATTAAATTAAATTTTTTCAAAACCCCTCTTTTATAAAAAGGAAGAACTGTGTGAGGTTTGATTCTTATTCAAAGGGATACATAGGCATGCTGACTTTAGGCATCAGCTCCAAAATACTTTTGTAAAATAATTTGCCTTTTATCCTTTATTCGCTTTAATTAGATTATTTCTATTTTATTTTATTTTATTTTTATTTTATTTATGCATAATTGTGTTGTTTCTTTGTACTAATCTCTTTTTAATATATGGATTCTTGCAATTAGTTGAGGAATGTATGTTTTTCCTAGTATCCATAAGGTGTAACAACCCACATATACCCTAGAAGTTTTAGTGACAAATTATTTGAATTTAGAGTTATTGTGACAAATTGTGTGACTATGTTAAAATTTATGTGTGACATGATTTATGGGTCTAGGGAATGTTAAATTAATTTTAGTATGCCTAATATAAATTATTATTGTGAAATAAATGATTTACATGAAGTGCATTAGCATAAAATAATTTATTCTTCATAAAATGAATTTTCATGCAAAAAGGCAATTTTTAAGTATAAAATAATTTTATGAGTATTTTTAAAATAATTTTTAAATAAATGTTTTGGGGGAAATTTTACAAAAAATAATAAGAAAAATATTTTATTTTCAATTATCTATAATCGGTCCTAAATTAATTAAAAAACTTAAATACCCAAAACCTCACTACACTGAAACACTCCTAACCTAGCTCATTAAGAGTAATCTTGGAAATTTTACCCAAAACCCTAATATTTAACCTAAATTTTGTTCAGCCCTTCATTCCAAAAGCCACCATTCTATTATTTCATTATTTTGGTAGAAAAATTCTCTCAAAATATTTCTCCCTACCAAAATTCATAAAAATCCTTTCAAACTTGCGATTTCGCAACCGTTTCATAAGTTTTTCTTTTTCTTTCAATTTTTTATTTGATTTTTATGAAACTAATCTTGGGAAAATTATTTTGAACTAAATATTTACTGATAAAATTCAGGCTAGGTGATTTCTTGAGAGAAAAATTAATTTTTCTACTGAAAGCACCAACCTCTCTACGCGATTTCACCAAAGGTGAATCCTAAAACTTAAAAATTGAAATTTTCAAACCTAAATTCATTAAGGGGGGCAGCTACTGCATATTTAGATTCTAAAATAATTTTTGATGTGTTTTGATTAAAAATATTGGATTAAATTATATTTCTACATATTACTGTAATGACTGAAAAGTTTCAGAAAACAAAGGAATTCAAGGTTTTCATGCTAGAACTTATAAGTTAGAAAATTCTATGATTTCTAATACATATGCCACTGATTTGTGTATGGAGGAATTATAATATGATATTTGTTTTATTTTGATAAAAAATAATGATTTAAATCATGTGTTTGCATATCACTGTAATAAACGGAAAGCGTGGAAAGCTTAAAAACTCATGATTTTCTTCCTAAACCCTAAATTTGGAATTTTCATTTGTGAAAAGCATCCATGGCTGCTAATTTATACCTATTGATGTTTCAAACTGATATTTATTGTGATTGAATGAAAAATAATGGTTTAAAACACTTGTTTACATATTGCTGTAATGACCGGAAAATACCAAAAACAAGAAACTCATGGTTTTTCATCCTAAAACTTAAAGTTGGAAATTTTCATGCATATGAATGTATATGTGGGCCGATTCCTACATATCTATATTATAAAATGATTTTGTTTTGATTACATAAAAAAATCTTGGTTCAAACCATATTTTTACATATTATTGTGATAGACAGAAAGGGCGATAAATAAGAAAAATTCAGGTTTTGCTTTTGAATAGGGCATTCGGCCTACATTAATATTTTGTCCCAATATCTATAATTTTTATGTGATGTATTTTGATGATTATTGATATGTATGTATGTATGATAAATAGTTAAATTGCACGTTGGTTGAAGGAATGACTATAGACTAGCCTAAAGGCACTTTGGTATACTTAAGGTATATTAACCTTATGTTATGATTAGAATGTGAATGTAATAGGGAAATATGGAAATATATTTTATGATGACTTGATAATGAATTGAGAATCTTAAATTGATGAAGAGTTGGATTGACGGAATTGGTCATAAGAGATAAGCATGATGTTTGAAAGGGTATTTGTTAAGTTGACATATATGGAAGTGTTAAGTGTACTAAGATGATTGTTAAAGTGAATTGATATTAAGGTAATGATATTGTGTTGACCTTAGAAAGGTATTGACAAGATTGTAATGTGTTTTCATATAAGCCTATAAAGGCTAAGTGTACAAGACTTTTAAAGTTAACATGTGATGTGCAAGTGATAAGTGCACTTCTATGTGCGACTCTAAGTGCATATGAATGTTATATGTGCATGAGGTAGTTATAGGATACGATAGCATCATGATTAAATAAATACAAAGTATTGAATTAAATATTATGTTAGAGCTTGAGGAGCTTTAGAAGTTCAAAAGGGCTACGTGTACTAAGAGCAAAGGAACCACAAGGTGAGTAAACACTATATTCATGCTACAAGTGTGAGTAATTATGCTATTATTACAAGTACAAGCTATCATGATTGTGTTATGGGAACCTTTGAGACTTCTTGAAACCCAAGTTCAATTCATTTTAAATTTGATTATATGATTTCTTTGTTAAACTTGGGTTGCCAAAGGATAATTGGTCCAAAAACCATTTTTTGTTTATCTAATGATAATTCATTTGTGATTATTACCCTAACTTATATTCTTTCTACAACTATACTATTCTTGTATCTTTTGTTCAAAATGTTAAACTACTATTGCTATTGGGATATATGTTATTTGTTGTCTTAAATGTTATTATTATATGTGATTACCATTAGCTCTTGCTATGGTACCTTTAACCCTTTTTATGTAGAAATCCTCATACCGATGTGAGTAATCATTAGCTATGTGATCCTCATACCAATGCAAGTAATCATCAGCTATGTGCTCCTTGTACCGATATAAGTAATCATTGGCTATGTGTTTCTCATACTGATGCGAGTAATCATCAGCTATGTGTTCGAGTGATTATGGCAATAGCCTTCACTTTATGTGTTTTAGTGATTATAGCAATAACCTTCACTCTATGTGTTCGAGTGATTATAGCAATAGCCATCACTCTATGTGTTTGGGTGATTATGGCAACAGCCTTCACTCTATTCGGGTGATTATGGCAACAGCCTTCACTCTATGTGTTATATGTTATAAATGTGATTTCTATGAACCTTTCTAAATTTCAAACTATGAACTATGAACTATGAATTTTGAATCATGAACTATAAGTTATGAGCTATGAGCCCTTTCTAAGGGATATGTGTGATTGTATAAACCTTATTGTTTACTCATTGAGATCATTTATCTTACCCCTTTTCCTTTTGTGGTTCCAAGTGAGCATTATAAGGAGGCAAGATGATAACTCAAGCAACCTACTCCACTTGGGAGATTTCCTTGTCCAAGTTTATTTCCATACTATGATGTGATGAGTCTCTAAACGCTCCAGGAGTTATTATGGGAACTTTATTTTGGAGTATTATATTGGTGACTTTATTTGAAGTCTTATTATTATTTTCTTATGGATTTGTATTAAAGTATATTTTTAGTTTTCGCATCTTAAGGTTTTTCCTTCATAAATTTTTTTTAAAGTTAATGTATGAGGTTTGGTATGATCCTAGGTAGTATTTATATAAGTATAAGTGGGTTCTACGGGCGTGGGTGACCTTATGTCTCCCCATGTTATAGGATCGTCATGTCTCTAAAGTTGGGATGTGATATAAGGGCTAGACAAAAGATTCTTGGTTTTATTTATTTTTTAATCCATTTTAGTTTGTAACAATTCTTAAGTATATTTTATTTTGTTTATCATTGTATAACTAGCATGCATTGCATGGATATTATTGCTCACACATCATCCTAATTTCTATTCATGAAACTCATTTTAAGTCATTTTTGTATTAAAATTGCCAAACTATTTTTGTTAAAATAAACCAAAATTTTAGTCCATGAATCCTATTTGGTTTCGAGGCTAGTTATCTTTACTTTTAGGATATAATTGGAGTCAATTTGAGTTTTTCCCTTAATCTTTTTCCCAAATAAAATAAAAGTAAGGTGGTGACTCTTCTCAAAATCTTTCTATCTAAACTTGAGGGTTCCATCGTGAGCTTAAACTCAAATGAGCGTTTCGATCCCACTCGACGGATCGGACCAGTGCTTGGGCGAGGCCTCACACATATCTACATTAATTTGGAGGGAACTTGGCACACAAAGCATTGCTAAGTAATGACAATAGTTGTATCACTAATGCGTCAAAATTTTTTTAACCAATTTTCCTCTAAATTTAGGGACATAGATAGCGACAACCTAGCTATGCATTTTTAGCATCACAAAATGTTTCGTTGCTAAGGTCTCACTATCATATCACCATAAACATCAATGTAAATGCAAAATCAAATCTTTCACCTAAGCATCACCACCACATCAATAAGGAGTCACTACTTAGCTTCACCACCCAAGTGTTGCTAAGTCATGTCATTATTCTCTTTTTCATTATGGTGTATCTTTGTATTTGAAAACTGTAAGCTAAAAACCCTACTTCATATTGAAGCCATCATCCTCTATTTTTTATGTTTTTAATGTGTTATAAATGAATCATGAAATATATTGAACATTGTATATGTATATATCAAATCCTTTATATTCCTTTTATTCAACCATGTGAAAAATGAACCATGACCTTCTTGTATATAAATTGCTACTCCTAAAAAAGAGAACCCTTATCGATGTGGATGAGACATTAAAACGTGTGCACATGGGTACTTGTAAATAGGTATATTATTTGGATCTTAACTAATAGGGATTTTGTGTGTCATAGTCATAGGCCTGATCAGCCTCATGTATTTATCATGGAAGTATGCTCGCAAAAGAGCTATGCTCCAATTTAAAAGCATGAGCAATGTAATTATACATCTACTCTCATTTCATGTCTTGATCTCTGTTAACACCATATTTGATGCTATGGTTCATGTATGCCATGTTTCATTTGAATATCATGATTACTTATACAATATGATTCTTATGAGCCGTATGTATTTATCATGGGAGTATGCTAGCAAGAGAGCCATTGCTACATGTATGCTAATAAAGCCTCTACTCTTATTTCATGTGTTGATATTTGTAAACCAAATATTTGATACTATGATTCATATATGCCTGAATACCATGATTACTTTTATGTGTATGTGTGTATGTGTATGTGTGTGTATAAATATAGCGAGAACTATTCTTGTGTGATAGCTTAGAAATACTTAGCTTTCATAAGTATGGCAGCATAGTCTCTACTTTTCAAATTATCTCACTAGTTCATGTCACTATCTTTCTCAAGAGAAGAGTGGCTAGACTAGTTCCTCGAGCTTCTTTCTTCTTTGGTATTATTTTGGTCAATCTATAATCTCCATGGATATCAATGAACTTAATTAGTATGCATATATATAGTAATATGTAATTAATAAATATTAATTTTAATGGTAAACATATTAAATTCCATGTCAATGTGTGTATGAGTCTTGTATGATTAGTATGATATGCATGGACAAGATTGGATTAGTGATACTTATAATGTGGAGGTTGTGATCATTGGGATTACAGTTAGTTGTGTTGATGCCATATTGGAGCATTAGAAGTATGGGTTCTCATTGACTTGTCTGTCTACTAATGTATGATCATCACAGCTCTTGAATTGGGATGTGATAATGAGATAAAAAAAATAATATAAAGAAATAAAAAGAGAAGTGATTTTCCCTTGTTTGGGAACAATAATAAAAATATTGCTCAAAATATAATTTCTCTAAATTGGAAAGAAGATGAATTAAAACTGAGTGAAAATTTTACTATTCATATAAAAAACAAAAAAAATTATGCATTTTTTTCTCACATATTCATAGCCTCAAGAGAAAGAAAAGTTCATATATTTTGAATACATTTCCCTCCATTTAAATGAGAGCAAGGAAAATAAGTAAACAATGGAAGAAATAATTTTCTCATTATTTTTCTTTCTTATTTTGTTTACTCTCTATTCCCAAACATATTTTAAAGGACTAGCATAACATTTTTGAAAAATTTTAATACTAATTAGTAATTTTTTTATCACATTTAAAATTTATATGGAAATTGTCACCCATGCTCGTAGAACGCACTTATATTTATACAAATCATTCCTAGGATCGTACTAAACCTTATACAATAACTCATTTTAAAACATTTATATGAAAACCTTTAGTTGCGAAAGACAATAATTAGACACTTCACATACAAACCATAAGAAAATAATATTCATAATCCAATTGAATTCTTAATAAATAACATCACAAAATAAACATCAAAAATAAATATTCCCAAAGCATGTAACGACAACCCTTTATAGCATAGTATGGTATTATTATAACTTTGACAAGGAAATTTCTCAAGCAGGGTAGAATGCTTGAGCCATCACCTTGCCTCCTCATATTACTCACCTGGAACCACACAAAGAAAAAGAGGTGAGTTAGATGATCTCAATGAGTAAACAATATGGCACATACGGTAACGCATATCCTTTTTTTTTAAAAAAAAAAAGGAAACCTATAGCCTATAACACATAGTTCATGTTTTATAATCCATGAATCAAGGTTTACAATTTAACAAGGTTTGCAGAAATCACACATATAACACATAACACATAGAGTGAAGGTTGTTGCCATAATCACTCAAACACATAGAGGAGAGGTCGCATTAAATCAAATTCCAACTCTTATCACATAGAGAAGCATGAAGTTGATTAGGGTCTATAGCTAGAACCGCCCCTTCTAGATGAGGTGGATACACAACCCTCTATCCATTGGGTGTAGACCATATGCACAAGTTTCGATGATTACCTGCATTGGCACAAAGATTTATGCATAAAAGGTTAGAGGTACCATAGCTAGAGCTAATGGTAATCACTTATAATAATAGCACTTAAGAAACAATAAAATGTAGCATGATAGCAATAGTAGTTGTACTTATTGACCAAGGATAAAATAATATGTGCTTCCAGAAAGAGAATAAGATAAGGCAACAATTACAAAGGATCTTTCATATCATTGAATTAAAAATAATGGCCATAGACCAATTGTTCGTTGGCAACCCAAGCTTAACAAAGAAGCAACATAATTAAAATTGAAAGTAGAAAAAGACTTGGGTTTCAAGAGTCTCAAAGATTTCCATAACAAAATCACTTGTGCTTATGACATGAATATAATGTTTACTCACCTTGTGGTTCCTTTGCTCCTAGTACTTGTAGCCCTTGACTTCTAATAGTCCTCAAGCTTTAACATAATATTTAATTCAATACTTAGCATTTTTTTTAATCATCATACTATCTTATCCCATAACTACTCCATGCATACATAAGATTCATATACACTTAGAGTTGCACTTAGAAGTGCACTCATCACTTGTACATAGCATGTTGACTTTAAAAGTCTTGCCCATTTAGCCTTTATAGGCTCAACCTACTTCTATATTATTCCAATCACATTCACATACTAATCACAACCTAAGGTTAATATACCTTAAGAATACCAAATCGCCTCTAGCCTTGTCTAGAGTCATTCCTTTAACAAACATGCAATTTAACCATTTATCTTTCATATATACATGTCAATAATCAACAAAATATATCCCATAAAAATTATAGACATTGGGATAAGAATTCCAACAATGGCTGAATGCCTCATCAAAGGAAAAATCTGAATTTTCTTACTTTTTGCACTTCTGTCTATTAAAGTAATATGTAGAAACATGGTTTGAGCCAAAATTTTTCATATAATCAAAACAAAAATCATTTTAGAATATAAACATGTAGGAATCAACTTATATATATATATATTCATATGCATGAAAATTTCAACTTTAAGTTTTAGGATGAATAACCATGAGTTTTCTTATTTCTGGTACTTTCCAATCATTACAGTATTATGTAAACATGTGGTTTAAATCATTATTTTTTATTTAATCATAAATATATCAGTTTAGAATATAAATATGTAAAAATTGGCAGCTATGGATGTTTTCCATAATTGAAAATTCCAAATTTAAGGTTTAGGGAGAAAATCATGAGCTTTCAAGCTTTTTGCGCTTTTCGTTCATTACAGCGATATGCAACCACATGATTTAAATCATTATTTTTCATCAAAAAAAACAAATATTAGATTAGAATTCTTCCATATACAAATTGGCAGCCATATGCATATGAAATCATGGAATTTTCTAACTTCTAAGTTCTAGCACAAAAACCTTGAATTTCTTTATTTTCTGAAACTTTTTGGTCATTACAGTAATATGTAGAAATATAATTTAATTCAATATTTTTTATTTAAACACATCAAAAATCAGTTTAGAATAGAAGCATGTAAAAATGCCCCCCTGGTAATGTTTATGCTTGAAAATTTCAATTTTGAGTTGTAGGATTCACCTTTGGAAAAATCACATAGAGAGGTTAGAGATTTCGATAGAGAACTTAATTTTTCTTTCAAAAATTCACCTAAACTAAATTAAATCTATAGAAATCAGTAAATACTTAGTTCAAAATAATTTTCTCATAATTTATTTCATAGAAATCAAATAGGAAATAGAAAAGAAAGAAAAACTTACGAATACGGTCCAGAAGTTGCAAAGTTGAAAGTGTTTTTGAGAATTTCGGTAAAAAAAATTTTTTTGGGAGTATTTTTCTATCAAAATACTGAAATAATAGAGTATGGCTGCTAGAACCCTAGGGTTGGCCGAATTTCTTGTTAAATATGTAGGGTTTTGGGCAATTTCCAATATTACCCTTAATGAGCTAGGTTATGAGTGTTTTAGTATAGTAGGTTTTTAGGTATTTGAGCTTTTAATTAATTTTGGGGCTGATTATAGGAAATTAAAAATAAAATATTTTTCTTATTATTTCCATTAAAATTTTTTCCAAAATATTTATTTATAAATTATTTTAAAAATACGCATAAAATTATTTTATGCTTAAAAATTGTCTTTTGTATGAAAGTTCATTTTATGCTAAATAAATTATTTTATGCTAATGCACTACATATAAATTATTTATTTCCTAATAATAATTCATATTAAGCATATTATAATTAATTTAATATGCCACATACTCATAAACCACATCACACATAAATTTTCATAAAATCACATATTTTGTCACAATAATTCCAAATTCAAGTAATTTGTCACGAAAACTCCTAGGGTAGATGTGGATTGTTACATTCTCCTCCCTTAAAATAAAATTCATCCTTGAATTTTCAAATCTAATGGTGTAACACACTATACTTAACTTCTCTGCCAAGCTTATGCTGCGCCACTCAGACTCAATATCTAACTACAATTAACTCATCAAATACAGTAAGGCATATACTCACAATCTATCAAAAATCATCCTGATAAGCTATCAACTTAAGCTACATCTATGTTAATCTCTTATCCAAACAAATCTTAACTAATCCTTAATAATTTTGTATCCCTTAACCTTAAGCAAAAGTAATAGATCCTTTAATTTCACCTTTAATCAAATATAAATCCCAAGCATTTCTTTTCCTTATATCTTTATTATTATTAACATCTATACTAATACCTTAATCACTTCTTCCATTCATTATTTATCACATTAGTCATATAATAATCCAACAGATAAATTCCAAATTAATAACTCCAATTGATATTTGATAATTCTCTTTCAATACTAATAGTTGTTACTTAATCTATTATAATCTCGATAAATATTTTTGTGTTTAATACCGTACTAACATTGTAATTTTTACACTTCCTTTATTCATCAATTAAAACATTTTTAAACTTAACAAACATTCCTATATATATCATGTCCCAAACGAACTTGCATTCTATTAATTCACAATCACAAATAAACTTCTCATAAGTATTTTAGACTTACTCTCTTTCTGTATGATATATACATCATTATCATGACTTAATTACCTAATGCCTCATAATTTTTATTCATTTAGCTCATAATATCATCTTACTTTAGATTTTTCACTTACATCTTGCTATACTTCATATTCCTAATCAATTAACTTATCCATTTTAAAATAATAAACCTTCTAATACCATTAATATTCAATGAAATCTCTATGCAACTCTTGTATCTTTCTAAATATATGCCATTATAGGTTATCTCAATAAAAATTCTTTCCATACTAAAGATCACTACTAAATTTTCTAGTAACCTCAATTGAACATTATTGTATCTAATACCTTAAAACATTTCTCATCTAGAGGACTCCAACCCCTTTTTAGTATATTCAAAACTATTTACATTAGTACATAATCAGATCAAATCTAGAATAATTTTATCTTAAAATAATTTAAAATTTTGAATTAAATCAAACACAAATCAAATTAATCAAATTTTCATGTGTGCAGCATGCCACAAAAGCTTGGTGCGACGCCGCATAGGCCTGGTGCGGCATCGCGCCAGGCTCTGCATTTTTCTACCTCCCTATGGGCCCTGCTGTGAACCCTCAAATTTGCACCCCCTGATTCAGCTGTAGCTTGACACCTACTAAGAATAGGGCGCTACGCATATGGCGGTCCCGCTAGCTGGTTAGCAGGCAGGGATCAAGGGGGCAATGCCCCTTGCGGGGTGCAGGGCAACGCCCCGTTGAAAAATAAATTTCCTGAATCTTTTACCTCCAATCAACTACTTTTCAGTCACAAACCCATAGGATCAAATCGAGCTCAAATCAGACCCAAAATGGATGAAAAGCAGGAAACAGGTCGAACCAGCTGATTGGCGCATGAGAGGCGTGTCACTGCCCTAACGTGCTGCTGTCTGGGTGGCACACCTGCCGTGCCCTAGTATGGGCGGCACGCCTTTCATGCCATCGTATGGGCGGCATATCTATTGCACCGCCTTGGGCCGCATGGAATTGGTGCTGGTAGCCAGGCAGCACGATTAACGTGCCGCCCGGACGCCCGGCACGTCGCCAGTGCCGTCCGTGCTGCCGGCAACGTGCCAGTGCTAGTGCTGCCGTCCGTATCGCCAGCAGCCTCTAGCAGCTCTATAAATAGAGCCTCCTTCTAGCTCATTTGGGGGAAATTCCAAAGCAGAAATCCTCCTATGCTGCTCTACTTATTGTGCTTAAGTTCTACTTGAAATTCGATACAAAAGCTGTGGTTTCAATTTCTTTTTAATTTACATTTATTATGCTATTTTGCTAACCTTTCGCTGTTAAGGTTCAATTTCAAAGATCCTAAATCCAAAGTAGAGCTTAGATCCGGAGTTAAGCTCTCCCTGTTCATCTGAAAATCTAGGAAAGCAAAGGGATAATTCCTTTTATCCATTTTCAAAATTCTAAATTTAGATCTAGAATTCTCTTTAGGTCTAAAAAAGAAAAGATCTAAAATTTATTAATTTAAGAATTAGAATTAAATTAATAAACAAACTAAGACTTTTTTTTATAACCCCTCCTTTGCAAGAAGGAAGAACTGCGTGGGGTTTGATTCCTATTCAATAGGATACGCAGGCTGCCATTTTGAAAGGCATCAACTCCAAAATCTTTTTATTAACATTTTTTCCCTTTTACTTGGATTTATTTATATTAATCCTTTATTTTCTATTTTTGTATTAACTTAGTTGAGGAATGTGTGCTTTCCCTAGTACCCATAAGGGCTAGAGGAAAGATCCTCTTTATTTTAATTGTTTTTGCTTTGTCATAATTAAATAGGATTTATTTTGCTTATTTATCTATAAATATCATTTCATCTTATCATATATATATGTTTCATGCATCATTATATTCTTGCTCATGCATACACAAAAATTCCTTTTTAAGAGTTATTTTGCACTTTTTAGCCAAACTAAAGAAAATCATATTTTTTCAATTGTGTAATTACCAAAACCTAATCCCCGAGCCCTCTTCAGTCACTCGCAGATTGGTGCATTTTCCATTGGGATAAATCAAACATTTTTTGGAGTCAATCAATTTGGGTTTTTCTTTAATTTTCCCAATTAAAATAAATAAATTAAAGTGG
Source organism: Reutealis trisperma (assembly GCA_947687605.1). Taxonomy (NCBI): domain Eukaryota; kingdom Viridiplantae; phylum Streptophyta; class Magnoliopsida; order Malpighiales; family Euphorbiaceae; genus Reutealis; species Reutealis trisperma. The sequence goes on along the minus strand of CANTUT010000211.1, from coordinate 320,753 downwards.
TGACTCACTTTTTAACTTTCAAATTACAAAAATCAATTTTCTAAACTCACAGCGAGTTCCAATCATGGAGTTTCTCCCAAAGAGTATTTCGATTCTTCGACGGATTGGACCGGTGCTCGGGCGAGGCCTCACACCCGCCTACGCAGAAAATGTCCTTTTTGCCATTTTCAGTCCAATTTTCAGCCATTTCTATTCTCACCCCTCATGGTCTTTTCACATTTTCATTATCTAAACTACCCTCACTCACTTTTCCTATAAATACCCTACTTCACTTCTCATTCCAACACATCTCTTGAATTAGTATTGATGGTTATCTACTAATTACTCTCTTCTTCTCCCTCCAACCACTTTCTAATTAATTAATTAATTATCTTACCCTAACCAAGTTAATTAATCTTTTTAATAAACTAAAACTCTTTTTTTTTAAATTAAAATTAATTAATTAATCTTTTTAATTAATTAATTAATCACTTTTTTCCAAAATCAAATTAATCATTTTTCTTAATCTGCTTTTCATCCAAATTAATTAATTAATCTTTTTAATTAATTAATCCTTCTATCCTTTTCACCATATTAATTAGTTAATTAATCTTTTTAATTAATTAATTAATCTCCCAATCAATCTAATCACCGGGTCTCGATAAAATGAAACTTCGGTCCGGTAAAATTTTTCACCCACCAAAAGTCAAGGTATTAGCCTTTTCCTCCCAAACACAAATCAAATCAATCAATCTGATCAACCCTTAAACCCCTCGACTTAATCGTGGAGCAAACTACGTGGGTTTTGATCCCCATTCAATGGGGTATGTAAGTACGTTTGGAATCTAAATCCAAACCTCAAATCTAAATCTCTATCCATCTCTTTTTCCCTTTTTAATTTGTGGATGTTTTATTTTAATTTTCACCTTACACTCATGTCATATTCATGCATCTTATTTACAAATTATCATCTTATAATATTTATCATTCATGAAATTCAATTTTCAAGTCAAATTAAACTTAAGAGCCAAACTTAAGAACCTGGTTCGAGGCTAGTGACTTTATCCATACGCAAAGTAAAGTAAAAAATTAACAAATTGGAGTCAAATTGGTTTTTTCCTTAGTTTTCCCAATTAAATAAAATTAAAGTGGCAATTCCTAAAAATCATTTTCAAAATCAACCAAATCTGAACCTGAGGGTTCCATTATGAGTTTAAACCTGAATGAGCATCCCGGTTCCCTTTAGCAGACCGGGTCGGTGCTTGGGCGAGACCTCACACATACTTATCCTTTTATCATCATTACAAGTCTGAGAATAGTTATCCTTTTATGTCTCCCCCTCTTTAAAAAAAAATTATCCTCGAATTTAAATACTTACTCATACATTCTCGAAAAACTGGGGATGCTTCTGCCGCACCCCTTCCTCGGCTTCTTAAGTATACTTATCCATTCCATGATTACACTAGTGGACCTAAATCATTAGTATCTCCTTGATACACAAATTTTTCCCTATCCTTAGCTCAAAATTCTACTTGCTTTTTCTCTATAGTCAATATAAATTCCATACTGATATAGCCAATCCATTCACAAAATCACATCGAATCCTAGGATACCAAGTTCTAACAACTCCACAAGAAGTTTTCATCCATCAATGTTTACCTCACAATCCTAAAACTTATACTTCACCTACCTCATAATACTAATTTATTTATATATAATGTAACTAATTTGTTTCATTCTCTTACTGATCATTACTAAATATCATTTCTCTTCTCATGGTACTAATCACAATTATCATTTAATAACTCCATATATTTCCTATATCAAACCATTGTAACATACAAGCATTTCATACCTTATAACATTATATCTATCAATCATTAATCTAAATTGGATTAAAACTTAGTCAACTTCTCTTTCTAATCCACTTAACCCCATTATCAAATCATCATACTGACCATGCATTTAATATGAGCACCCATCATCTAGTATCACATCACAGGACACCTATCACCTAACATGTATCACATATCATGGCATATATCATGTATCCTAATCACGTAACACATAGTTTATAGCGTAATGAGATCTCCTATCATTTGTAAGAGTCAACCATCTTCTAGGTAAAAGAGGACAAACCAAAGCCAAATAGCTAAGTAGTCATATAATATCATTCCTATCATATAAGTCTTATGCCACTAGACTAACAGTTACCTATTACTAGAGGAAGTCTCATTTTTGTCTCTTATTCTTAGCTCCTTACTCTTGAGGTTGAGATGGTCTAGGTGGTAGAGGCATCGAGGTTGCATTATGCTATAAACATTTGAGATATGCACTAGAGGCTTTCCAGTAAACTCCAAAATATTTCTTACCACAATAGACACAGGCATGAAGTTGCTTCGATTGACCATTGTTCCTTCCAAGTGTTGAAGTTGTAAGTGAAGATTCCTTTCCTAGACCTCCTCCTCCCCCTCTATGCTGGCCTCTATGACTTTTGCCCTTATGCCTACTCTTCTGTTCACTTTCAGTATGCTTAGCTCTCTCGACCTTATGCCTCTTCTCCATGTTCCTTTTTATAGCATACACTAAAGACTTAAGACATCAGTTTTCTTCCATTAGTTTTGAACAGTCTCTTCCAAACCTCTGCATCTTACTTTGAATCCATTTATAGCCTAGACACTCCACAGGTTCCTCTTCGTCAAGAGTCTTTTCTCTCTTCAGGTGGATCATAGGTACAGCTTTCTTGAACATCCCTCTCTATGTCCTCTTGTAGGCCACACGCGGTGCTCTAATTCACGATCCTCGAGTAGGGATAATCTTCTTAGTCATTGTATAAAGGAATTGTAAGTCACACAACTAAACAATAACAAAGAGTACTATAACTTATTAGGATTTGCGCGAAACTATACTAGTGATAAACTGTAAGTGACATAATAAGAAAATTCCTATGCTCTAGGATTATACTTAATTAATCCAATAAATAGATAAGTCTAAACAAAACTTTAAAACTACAGCTCTGATACCATCTTTGTTACATCCCAATTTCTGAGACATGATGGTCCTAGAACATAGGGAGACATAAGGTCACCCACACCCGTAGAACCCACTTATACTTACATAAATCATACTTAGGATTGTACCAAACCTTATACAATAACTCATTTTCAAACATTTATATGAAAACCTTTAGTCACGGAAGACAATAGTTAGACACTTCACATACAAACCATAGGAAAATAATATTCATAATCTAGTTGAATCCTTGATAAGTAACATTTCAAAATAAACATCAAAAATAAATATTCCTAGAGCATGTAATGACAACCCTTCATAGCATAGTATGGTATTATTATAACTTTGATAAGGAAATTTCCCAAGTGGCGTAAAATGCTTTAGCCATCACCTTGTCTCCTCATACTGTTCACCTTAAACCACACAAAGAAAAAGGGGTGAGATAAATGATCTCAATGAGTAAAGAATATGGCACATATGATAACACATATCCTTTTTTTTTTTAAAAGAAGGAAACCTATAGCTTATAACACATAGTTCATGTTTTACAATCCATGAATCAAGGTTTACAATTTAACAAGGTTTGCAAAAATCACACTTATAACACATAACACATAAAGTGAATGTTGTTGCCATAATTAGTTAAACACATAGAGGAGAGGTGGCATTAAACCAAATTCCAACTCCTATCACATAGAGAAGTGTGAAGCTAGTTAGGCTCTACAGCTAAAGTTGGCCCTTCAAGCTGAGATGGATACATAACCCCTATCCATTGGGTTAAGATCATGTGCACATGTTCTGATGATTACCCGCATTGGCATGAGGATTTTTATACCATGGCTAGAGTTAATGGTAATCACTTATAACAATAACACTTAAGAAACAACAACATGTAGCATGATAGCAATAGTAGTTGTACTTATTGATCGAGGATAAAGTAATATGTTGTTCCAAAAAGAAAATAAGATAAGACAGTAATTACAAAGGATCTTTCATATCATTAAACAAATAATAATGGCTTTGGACCAATTGTCCATTGGTAACCCAAGCTTAACAAAGAAATCACATAATTAAAATTGAAAGTAGAAAAAGACTTGGGTTTCAAGAGTCTCGAAGATTTCCATAACAAAATCACTTGTACTTATAACATGAATATAGCGTTTACTCACCTTGTGATTCCTTTGCTCCTAGTACTTGTAACTCTTGACTTTTAATAGTCCTCAAGCTCTAACATAATATTTAATTCAATACTTTGTATTTATTTAATGATCATGCTATCCTATCCTATAACTATCTCACGCACATATAATATTTATATACACTTAGAGTTGTACTTGGAAGTATACTAAGCACTTGTACATAGCATGTTAACTTTAAAAGTCTAGCCCATTTAGCCTTCATAGGCTCACATGAAAACACATTCGAATTCATACCAAAAATTTTCTCAAGTCAAACACAATATCATAATCTTAATATCAATTCACTTTAATAATCATCTTAGTACACTTAACACTTCTATACATTTGAACATATCAATAGCCTTTCAAGTGTCATGCCTATCTCTTATGCCCAATTCATCCAATCAATCTCTTCATCAATTCAAGATCATTAATTCATTATCAAGTCATCAAACAACCTACTTCCATATTATCCAATCACATTCATATATTAATCACAACCTAAGGTTAAGATACCTTAAGTATGCCTAATCACCTCTAGCCTTATCTAGAGTCATTCCTTCAACCAATATGCAATTTAACCTTTTATCTTTCATACATACATGTCAATAATCAACAAAATACATCCCATAAACATTATAGACATTGGGATAAAAATTCCAACAATGGCCGAATACCTCATTAAAGGAAAAATCTGAATTTTCTTACTTTTCTTACTTTTTGTTTATTAGAGTAATATGTAGAAACATGGTTTGAACAAAAATTTTTCATGTAATAAAAAAAAATAATTTTAGAATATAAACATGTAGGAATCAGCCCAAATATACATTCATATGCATGAAAATTTATAACTTTAAGTTTTAGGATGAACAACCATGAGTTTTCTTGTTTCTGGTACTTTCCGGTCATTCCAGCAATATGTAAACATATGGTTTAAATCATTATTTTCCATTCAATCACAACAAATATTAGTTTAGAACATCAATATGCACAAATTAGTAGCCATGGATGTTTTCCATACATGAAAATTCCAAATTTAGGGTTTAGGAAGAAAATCATGAGTTTTTAAGCTTTCTGCGCTTTTCGTTTATTACAGCGATACGCAAACATATGATTTAAATTTTTCATCCAAACAAAACAAATATCATATTAGAATTCTTCCATACACAAATCAATAGCCATATGCACATGAAATCATGGAATTTTCTAACTTCTAAGTTTTAGCACAAAAATCTTGAATTTCTTTATTTTTTGAAACTTTTTGGTCACTACTGTAATATGAAGAAATATGATTTAATTCAATATTTTTCATCTAAACACATCAAAAATTATTTTATAATAGAAGCATGTAAAAATTGCCCCCTGGCAATGTTTATGCATGAAATTTTTAATTTTCAGTTGTAGGATTCACTTTTGGAAAAATCGCATAGAGAGGTTGGTGATTTCAATACAGAAATTAATTTCTCTTTGAAGAATTCACCCAAACTTTATTAAATCTGTATAAATCAGATAGGAAATTGAAAAGTAAAAAAAACTTACAAAAACGATCAAGAAATGGCAAAGTTGAAAGTGTTTTTGAGAATTTCGGTAGAGAGAATTATTTTGGGAGTATTTTTCTGTCAAAAATATGAAATAACAGAGTGTGGCTGCTGGAACCCTAGGGCTGGCTGAATTTCTTGTTAAATTTGTAGAGTTTTGGGCAATTTTCAATATTACCCTTAATGAGCTAGGTTAGAAGTGTTTTATTGTAGTGGGCTTTTGGGTATTTGCGGCTTTTAATTAATTTTAGGGCTGATTATAGGTAATTAAAAATAAAAAATTTTTCTTATTATTTCCATTAAAATTTCCTACAAAATATTTATTTAAAAATTATTTTAAAAATATGCATAAAATTATTTTATGCTTAAAAATCGCCTTTTTGCATGAAAATTCATTTTGTGCTAAATAAATTATTTTATGCTAATGTACTTCATATAAATTATTTATTTCCTAATAATAATTCATATTAGGTATATTAAAATTAATTTAACGTACCACATACTTATAAATCACATCACATATGAATTTTCATAAAATCACAAATTTTGTCACAATAACTCTAAATTCAAGCAATTTGTCACAAATACTCTAGGCTAGATGTGAGTTATTACAAAATTAAATAACTATTATTAGATAAAAACATATTAATATTTATAATTATACTTAGTTGATTAAATTTCTGGAGAAATTAGAACTTACTCAAAAAATTAGTAAAACAATTTGAAATAATATTTTGAATTCTATATAAAATTTAAATTTGAGTTTCATATACACAAATCAATTTCAATCACTCTGATACTTGGCTACGCTTGGCTCCACTAGATAGTTTTACCATCCTATTTTTAATGAGCTTTCCTAAGAAAAAGATTTAAGTAGTTTTTGATAACCTAATTCAGCACCAAAAAAATTTTCCTTAGGAAAAAGATTTAGGTAGTTTTTGATAACCTAATTTAGTGTTAAAAATTAAAATTTTCAACACTTGAATCATTCTATATTATTTGATAACACTTATCATAAAAATTTGAATAAAGTTAAAAAACAGTTAAAATAGCAATTAAAATAATAACTTAAAATTTTAATTTAAAATTTGCATTGAATATAATAAGTGACTAAAGTTTTAAATATTTTTATAATTTAAAAATTATATCATTTATATTATTTTATACTTGAAAATTTCAATTTTGCCAACAAACATACTCAAAAACTTGCGAAAAGATTCTCTTTATTATTCTAAAAAAAATTGCCCATGAAAGTAAAAGTACATGAGAAAAAACAAAGAAAGAAAATGAGAGGATTGCAATCTGTTGTTGATATTGTGTTTTTAAAAGAATGCAAAACCATAGTGTGAAAATGAGTTTGATTCTCTTATTAAAAGACCTGTGGTATACAGCAAAGATGTCACTGAAATTCATATCAGCTTTTTTGTATCATTAACACAATAATTGATGCAGAAAAAGCTATATAATGGATTCCACTAACATAGACATAATCTTCGGCTTTCTTAAAAGCAATCATGGTCGAAGCCCTACCATTTTCAAGGAAAATTGTGATTTTTTTTGCAATATTATGGGCCTACTAACCCAATATATATATATATATATATATATATATATATATATATATATATACATAAAGTTCTCACAAGGCTATCACGGTTGATTGTCCAATAAAGATAAATTTAATAAAGATAAATTTGAAAGTAATATATATAAACTAGTGTGCGTGTGTTTGTATATATATATATATATATATATATATATATACACACTAATTTTTCTAATATGTTTCACATGTTGATTTTTATTATAATTTGTTACGACTCATTCTATAATATAATTTAATTTGTAAATATTAATATTTTAAATATAATACAAATATTATATGACATATAAATAATTTAAATAAATATTATGTGATATTATTTTTTAAATTATGATACCTGTTAGAGCACATAACTTTTTTATAATCTACATTCTTAGTGTAAATTGCTTTCTTTTTATTTAGTTTTTACTTTTAACTAATACTTTCATAATAGATACCCAAACACCACTTGACAATGCAACATATAATTATCCATTATAAATACATTTTTACATTAGGTATTATTTGTCATTGTGCTTTATTAATAGTCATTGTAAAATAAAGATACATAAGAAACTGTTTTCTTTTAAAATAAAAAAAGATATCCCTCAATTTCAGTTAGTGACAATTATATCCTTGACAATAAGACATGTTTTTCTGCATGTTGTCATACTTTATTTTTGCAATGTATAATATTTTTATTAAATTTTTTGCACACCATCTTGATTTCATTGAGCAATATTATGGGACAATTAACTTTTAATTCCAATTTTTGAGGTGGCAAGCCATTTAGTAATAATGTGTTTAGAAACTTTTTTTTAGTACAATCCACACCTTTTTGTTGTTATATGATATAACTGTTTAATGTTCTTTCTTGATCTCTCTATTTAGTTTAAATAAAAATTTTCAAATTTAAGAAAATTGAGCATTTATAAAATCTTACAAATAAAATATTTAAATCTAATTTGATTCTTTATAATATTGTGTATGAAGAAATATATTATTCCTAGAATAAACAATGGAGCTCGTGGGTATATATGGTATATTTGGATTTTGTACTTGTGTATATCAGTGTTAGCCTTAGTATTAGCAAGTAATAAAATGAATAAAAATAAAAAATTTTTATTTAATTTATGATGATTTGACTATTCAATCCAAAATAAATATAAAATAAAAACATCTTTTGATTCAAAATAAATATAAAATAAAGATATCTTTTTAATTTATATTTATTTTGAATAAAAAATGTCTTTATTTTATATTTATTTTGGAAATGAATATTCAAATTATCATAAATTTAAAGAAATTCCTATTTTTATTCATCCTTTTTACTTGCTAATACTGAAACTTGCACTAATACACATAAGTATAAAATCCAAATGCAATCTAATACCCACGAGCTCCACCATTTATTCCAGGAACAATACACTTCTTCATATATAATTTAGTGCATTGTGTGACTGTGCAATTAGAAAGAACCAAATTAGACTTAGATATTTTATTTGTAAAATTTTATAAATTCTCAATTTTTTCAAATTCGAAAAGTTTTCATTTAAATTGGATAGAGAGATCAAGAGAGAATATTGAATAGTGATATTAAATATAACAATAAAAAGAATGTGTGGATCATACAAAAAATAGTTTATAAACATATTATTACCAAATGGCTTGTCAACTTACTAGTTGGAATTAAAAGTTAATTGTCGCATAATATTACTTAGTGGAATAAGGATGGTGTATAAAAAATTTTATAGAAATGTTATACATGCAAAAATAACTATAGGACAACATGTAGGAAAACAAGTCTTATTGCTAAGAATACCACTGTCATTGGCTGAAAATAAGAGATATCTTTTTCATTTTTAAAAGAAACTAGTTTCTTATGCATCTTTATTTTGTAGTGACTATTAATAATGTACAAAAATATAAAGTTGCATTTACCATTAATAATTCTATGTTGCATTGTCAAGAGGTGCTTGAGCATCTAATAGGAAGGTATTTGTTAAAAGCGAAATAGAAAGAAAACAACTTACAATATGAATATAGTTTATAAAGAAGTTATATTGTTTAACAGGTACTATAATTTAAAAAATAATATCACATAATTTTTGCTTAAATTATTTACATGCCATATATCATTTGTACTAATATTCAAAATATAAATATTTGCAAATGAAATTATATTTTAAAATAAGTTATAACAAGTCATATTGTAGATTAACGTGTGAAACATGATAGAAAAAAATAGTGTGTATAGATATATAGCCTTGATTATTGTATTCCTTTCATATGAATATAGCAAATAATAAGGCTAATGTCCTAATAGCAAGTCTCACTACAAAAATCCACTAATTTACAGACGGAAAAATCTGCCAGTAAATCAATTTACTAACAAATTAGGGACAGATGAAATTCATCATTAAAACGATGGTTAGTAACTCATCAGTGATGGATAAAACATTTCATCAGTAAATTTACTGACAGAATTCGGTCAGTATTTTATGACAAAATGGTCGGTAATGTCATTCGAAAAAGATTACAAATATTAATATTCCATCAGTAATCTGTTAGTAAAAACAAAATTCATCAGTAATTGGTCAGTAAACCATCATTAAAATATAATTAAAAAATATAGTTGGTCAGTAATCCGTTAGTAATTTTTAGTCAAAAATAATTTTTTAATTTTACAGTCAGTAATTTGCCAGTAAAATAAATATAAAAAATAATATTTTATGACAAATGGTCAGTAATCCGTTAGTAATTTTCAGTTAAAAATAATATTTTAATTTTATGGTCAGTACTCTATCAGTAAAGTAAGTATAAAAATAATATTTTATGACAAACAATCGGTAATCCATCAATAATTTTCAGTCAAAAAATAATATTTTAATTTTACGGTCAGTAATCTGTTAGTAAAATAAGTATAAAAAATATTATTTTATCACAAACAGTCGATAATCCGTCAGTAATTTTAAGTCAAAAATAATATTTTAATTTTATGGTTAGTAATCCGTTAATAAAATAAGTATAAAAATAATATTTTATGACAAACGGTTGGTAATCCGTCAGCAATTTATAAAAAAAAATAATTTAATAACAATTTTGGTCAGTAATCTGTGAGTAAATCAAATAATAATTTTTTAAATTTTTTTTTATATTTAGTAAATCAAATTTATAAAATATATATTAGTTAAAAAAATTATAAATTAATATATAATGTGAATATCAAAATTTTTCATTCCATAAAATGTAATATTATTTATCAAAAATGTAATATATTGTACACTATATAAATATTATAAAATAACTAAACTAAAAAAACTGAAAAAATAACTAATCGTGCTCTTGAACATCATCCTCCTTGTGGCCCTTGGCATGATGCTGGTCATACTCCAGATCTACTATATATGCATCAACAGTAGCAATAGAAGCATCTCCAGCTGAAGTGTGTTGATCAGAAGTAGTAGAAGCCGGTGGTGGAATAGGTGGAAGAGCAGCACCACCAGTGAAGTACCTAGAGAAGAAATGCTACATCTGCAGCTCGACCTGCTAGCTAACCTGCTTCTAGACTGTCTGTTGCATCTCATACTACATCCCCTTCTGCATCTGAGCTACTCGCCTATCGATCTCATGCTACATATGCTTAGCTGTAGATGGCGGTGGCGGTGGTGGAGCGGAGGAAGAACTGGCTCTGGGATGTCCGAATGAGTGAGCCATCGAACCCATCTTGTTGACTCATCCCTTCTGTCAGCCCCCCATAGCTTTGAAATATAGCTCAAACTCATCTATATGAGCTGACTTAGTTGATCTGGGAATAATTATGAGATCCTCTTGTTTTTTATATAATAATAGTTAGCATTTAAAATTTTTAATGTACTTTAATAGAAAAATTACTAATTAAAACTAATAGGAAAATTGCTAATTAAAACTTACATGAATCTGCTGGAAGTGCTGGTCGAAAAAGGTCTGTCGGTCTTCCTTTCTCGTGTGGATGCGCATGAAGATCTCCTAAGGAGTAGGGTCTCAACAAAGATCATTTCTCTACTAAAAATTAAAAGTATCATCCCACAATTAGTAAATAAAAAAATTATGAAATTAATAACTTAAAAAATAAATGAATTTTTAAAGTATGTACAAAAATTTTATAACGACTTAATTAGTTATTATAAAAAAAAAATCAACATTTTACCAATTTCCTAGCATGCTCTGCAGCAGGGATAGACCCTCCAGTATGCTTAGACGGTCCACTCGCTGGATCGCCTTTATCTGATTTTTTTTTTCATGGATGCCTTATGGGATAGCTGCTTATACTCCAAAGAATTCCAGTGTTTCTTCCAAGCATCCTATGTCTCCTAAGGGGTGCACGTCTCTCTCTTCCCTTTTTTCTTAACGTCATAAAGGAAGTTCTTATACCGAACTGTAGCCTTTTTAAAGAAGGTTGTTTTCACCATCTCTGATATAGCGAGGTTTCAGTGGTAGCACTTCTGAAAAAAAAAACAAAATACTAGTATATAAATAATAATTAATGTATAAAATACAAAATTAATTTACTAATAGTATATATCTATTTAATGCATATTACTAGCAGATTATTATATTTTATTATATATTATTACAGTTTATTATATATTATTATATTTATTATACTTAATATCTTTTAATATAGTATTATATATAACATATATTTTATTATGTATTATTATTATATTTATTATTTTAGAATATATATATATATATATATATATATATATATATATATATATATAGACACACACACACACACACACATATATATATATGCACATATATATGTATATACATATTTATATGTATATATATATATAGACATGTATATATATACACGTCTATATATATATATATACATATAAATATGTATATATATATGTGTGTGTGTGTGTGTAATTTCAAATTCTATTTAATAAGTTATTCATTAACTAAAACTCCTTCTAGTAGAACTCTTTCATCTCCTAAGGCACTGATTTCCAACGCATGCCTTTAGGTTTCAGTTGGTTCTTAAATATCTTGTAAATAGTTTGCATCGCCTCTAGTAGATACATCCTGCAATTAAAAAGCTTAAATATTAGTTAAATGAAAAGTAAGATATTATAAATTAAGAATTACCTTAAGAAATATAGAAGATGCTGCCTATACCCCAAATGTAGAAGCAGGATTGGTGGGGCAGTGATAGGAGTTGTTGCAAAGGTAATGGTGGTAGGTGTAGAAAATGAAGGATGGGTAAATGGAGAAATAGGCAAAAGGAAAGTGGATGGAGGGGTAACAGAAGGAATAGTAGATGGAGGAATAACAGAAGGAATATTAGATGGAGGGATAACTAAAGAAGGGACAATGGATGGAGGGATAACAGAAGAAGGCATATTGGATGGAGGGGAAATGGAAGAAGGAATAATGGAGGGTGATAAAAGTATAGGATTGGTGGATGAAGTAGTAGACATAGGAGGAGGAGAAGATTAAGGGATCTGTATGGTGATGGTCGAAAGGGTGAATGTAGGTGGTATAGAAAGAGAGATAGATGGTAAAGAAGAAGGGAAATAGGAAGATCACTAGTGGTAGCAGGCCCTCCCTGGGAGCAACGCCATTTCTGGGATGTCGATATACTGCTACCAGGAGTATCTCCAAGAGTCGGTACACATCTTAGAGTTGACATCTATATATTTCATAAACTTTAATAAATTCATTCATTATTTAACGTTACATAAAAAGTAAAAAAAAAACAAAAATAAAAAATTGAAAATTGGTATGGTGTAATCACGAAATAACAATGTAAATATTAAAAAAAAAATTACAACACAAGTTAAAAATGACTTCATTGAAATATAATGTAACATTCTAAATATAAAAATAATATTCTTTTACACAATTAGGAAAAATCCATACACAATCCATACATAATAAGTACACAATACATTTATTCAGAATTTATTTCTTCGAGCTCATCTTCATTTATGTTTTCCTCAGATGTCTCGACATCTGAATCAAATTTAGATTCATCATCTATATCATTATCATCTTTGTCATCCATTTCAACTAATGACTTATTAGGATCATTTAAAGTTGCAAGAGGCTCATCATCATTAACTTCAAGTATAGGCTCATCAACTTCATCGTCTTGAAATGGTTCTTCAAATGCTATATTTATTTCACTACCCACCTTAATCTTTATGACTGATCTAGCTTTAATCTTGCATACTGCCCACTAATATGCTTTATCTCGTCATAGACTTGGATAGGAAACATAATACACTTGACAAGCTTACATTGCTAGTATAAATGGCTCGTATTTATTAAATCACCGCTTATGATTGACTTCAATAAGATTATATTGCTCGTGAACTTTCATTCCCACATTTAGCGTTGGATCAAACCATTCACACTTAAATAAAATAGTCCTCTTAATTAGAAGTGTAGGTATTCCAATTGCATTACCTTGATTAATCAACCATAATAGTCAAGTTGGAACCCTTTATACATATCCCATTATTTATTGATGACTTACCCAAACTTCGCTTTTCAGTATGAAACTTATAACCATTCAAGAAGTAAATAGGATAGGTCATAATATATCGTAATAGACCCTTGGACATATTAATAAAGAATTAATTTGTTATTCTATTCGTAGGATTAGTGGCCTATGACAAAAATAAACATATCAATTTGATTGTATAGGATGAAAATTTAAGATTAATTTTTAAGTAATAGTACTACATTATACTTACATATGAATGAAAACAGTGCGCAAATTTTGTCTCTAATTTTTTATCTATATCAATTGTTGATATATTTGGCACAGTTTGCTTCAACATATCAATGTATAAGCTTCATTCATAAGGAAAATAGTAAGTAAAATAGAAAGGAAACTATGCAAAATGATGAAGAATGAGTTATTTTAATTAAGTTGTAACTTACTCAACATATTTTGCAACTTCTGAGCAATTCAGAAGAATGTAGGATTAAGTCGCCCTATATTCTTCATCGATCATCAATCTTGTTTTAGGTTGAACAAACAGTCTCACTGAAAGAGTGAAAATTGATAAAATACAAGGAGTATTTGCTCCTTCAGGTATTTCACCATCATCATTGTGAGCTACTCTCCTACACCTTGTATAGACATGGGGTTTGAAATAATAAAAGTAGAATGATGAAGCTTCCTTAACTAAGTATGCATTACAAATGGAGCCTTCAACTCTTACTTTATTTTTGACATTATGTTTCAAATGTCCATGAAATCTACAATAGATAAATATCATAGATTATGACATTTGAGTATAAATGAATGGATGTGATTGTAAATACTAAAATAGGCAAATATTTTACCTCTCAAATGGATACATCCATTGGTACAGAATAGGACCCGCTATATGAGCTTCTAATCAAGATGTACTAGTAGATGCTCCATAGAGTCAAAGAAACTTAGACGAAAAATGCGTTCCAATTTACACAAGATGAGTGGAATGGTATTTTCAAGCCTCACCATGTCCTCTTCCCTAAGAAGTGTTGAAGTGAGTTCTTTGAAAAATAAACTCCACTTTGTTAATGGTTGTTAGACATCCCTTAGCAAAATTTCATGGAAAGCAATAGGAAGCAAGTGTTGCATAAAAACATGATAGTCATGGATCTTCATCCCAAATAACCTTAGTTTTCACATATCAATGCATCGACCCATATTAGGTACATACCTATTAGAAAATTTCAGATCTTTCAGCCATTCATATAAGACTTGTTTGGCCCACATATGGAACACATATTTTACCTTCGGATATTTTTCAGACACTTCATCCATCTCTTACTCCTTATGGAGATAGAACTGTTTCAAGTCTTGTCTGGATTTAGCATTATCTTTGGTTTTCCTTGGGATGTCCATTATCGTGTTGAATATATTTTTAAACACATTCTTCTTAATATGCATGACATCCAAATTATGTCTAATTAGATTAATCCTCTAATATGGTAAATCCCAAAATATACTTCATTTCTTCCATCCACATCCACTTCACTTTGCAATTTGAGCATTTACATCATTAGCTCCTACTTCGGTCACCCTCATCAACTTCAAACTAGTTATTTTCTGCAATAATTCAATTCCTGAACGTATAGGTGGAGCAAATGCTCAAACAGCTCTATTTTTTATGAAAGCTATTTGTTTCGTCTAAAAGGATAATCAGGTAGTAAGAACTTATGATGGCAATCAAACCACGATTGCTTACCCCTTTTAGGAAGAGTGAAAGAATCTGTTAGTTCCTTGCAATATGGACATGCAAGTCTACCCTGAGTACTCCAACTAGGCAACATACTATATGTAAGGAAGTCATTCACAATCCATATCAGAGTAGCTCGCATATGAAAATTCTGCTTCAGAGACACATTATATGTTTAGATACCTATATCCCACAATTGTAGCAATTTTGTAATTAGAGGCTGCAAAAAT